>CM054060.1:287850881-288071746 GCA_028641055.1 Alopecurus myosuroides | reverse complement strand
AGATAGCCACCTTGACTCGTCCCAATACCTTAAGCTCAGACTTGTCACCAATAGTAACGCAATTGAGATGAGGTAATGGTGGTTCAATATTACTCATTGCGTCATAGCTTCCGGTCATATGTTGGGATGCACCACTATCCACTGTCCATCTACCTGACCCGGAAGCACTTCCCTACAAGAGATCAATTTCTTGATTTAGGTACCCATCCTTCAATGGGTCCTCTTTTGTTAGTAACAAGGGTCTTAGGAACCCAAATAGTCCAATGATAATCATAACCATAAGAAGTACCAACGTATTTAGCATAAACATGTCCATTTCTAGATTTCATAAGAACATAAGATGGGTTATATTTTTCGGCGAAGTCATTGTGAGTGATGCTCCCCCTAGAGGTATCACCACCCACAATGGCGTTGGTCTCCTTCTCTTTGGTCACCTCTCCCTCTTTCACAAAGACAACATTTTGAGAGGGAGAAGTGACACTCTTGGATATCTTCTTTGACTTGGAAACAAAGCCAAGTCCTTATTTTCCTTTCTTGGCTCCTTGAGAGCTTATGGCATCATTGAGAATTCTCTCTTTCCCTACAATGTTATTCGTAGTGCAAGAGGTAGGCATGATAACAATGCTATTAGAGGAAGATATCACTTGTTTATTAGATTGTTGAGCTAGAAGTGTCGGGGGGTTACCCTCGAGTAGGGTAAAGGCAAGTGGTAAAGGCAACAGTCAGAAGAGAAGTTTGGTCGAGTAGCCGTCTACCCAGTACTTGCTACCCGGTCGACTGCTACTCGGTCTTACGAAAAGATGACCAGAAGGAGATATTAAGCGAGTTATGTCCGTTCGAGTAGAAGAGCTGGTCCGAGTAAGATTGGCGGGAATCTACTCGGGCCAAAAGTCAAAGGAGCCGTTCTGACACAGGATCCCGCGTATCCTGGGTCCGTACTTGGCACTATTCAAACTACTGTTCATCTGGGACCGGCCTGCCTGACAGCGATAGTGTGGAAGCAGGCGGTCGCAGGATAAGGGGGCCCTACTCTGTGTTTGGCACAGTGATACCAGACTGTCCCCTTGGTTTTGCCCAACGACTTTCCGGATGCAGCCAAGATTAGGAACCAAAGCTGTCAGCGAGAACTCGGAAGAAGGACGATGTGCACACTATGTCGACACTTGTCCGTGTTTGGACGTATCCGGCTGGGCACCGTGTATATAAGGTGCCCCGCCGCCTCCTGCGTGAGGATCACATGCTGGGACACTGGAAACCCTAGATTCTTGACCTAGTTCATCACAAAGAGAGAAGAGTGGCTACTCGGTAGCAAGAACATTGTACTGTGGCTACTCGGTGAGACACCAGAATACATAGAGAAAGGCAGGAGTAGGGGTTTTACCTCCTCACGAGGGCCCTGAACCTGGGTAGATCGTGTTGTTTGCAGTGTTTAGTTCTTACTCCACGCGGCTACACCTCGCGTGATCCCTCCCCGAGCACCTCCAGCGTCCTTCGTCCCCACATCTTTAGCCATCCTATGGCATCTGGTATGACCCCACCACGACAGTTGGCGCCCACCATGGGGCAACCAGCAGCGCTGGTTGGAGTTTCTGTTCGGACGGGATCTTCTTCAGCGGAGCGCGTAGTCTGTGGCCTTGTCCACAGATTCGGCTCTTTCGACTTCGTCACCGACAACGCAGGCGACTTCGGCGGCAAGGCCATGCCGGAGGGCGGCACGGTGATCTCCTTCGGCGCGCACCTCGTCTATGTCGCCACCGTCACCGACCGCGTCTACCCCGAGCTGGTGCATGACGCGGAGGATCCTCCTGCGGTGATCGCTGCTCGCGGAAGGCCTACGCGCCGTTCTGCGGACCGCGTCGAAGTGATGGTGACCGGCTTGGCGGCAAATGCCGGCGCAGCTGCTACTGGCGCCGCGGCCGTCGTCGAGGATCTTGCTGCCTCGAGCGCTGGTGGCAGGACTCACAGGCCTTACGAGAAGGACTGCAACCTCCCTCCCTCCACCACTCTGACTATTCCCGCGTCGGCTGGGCGGAATGGCATGCCGCCTCCCACCGACCTCGAGCTCCTGAGCATGAAGGAGCAGCTCGAGCGGCAACGCCAGGAGCTTCTCACCGAGCAGGCGGAGTTGGACAAGGTCAGGCTAGAGCTTAGCTTGGACCAGTTTGAGTACAACAAGGCTCACGGCTTCACGCCAGTCACTAGGAGAGCTAGCAGAGTAGGCGCCACGCGGCGCGACCTTGGTGCCGAGATGGCGACAGTTGTAGAGGTTCCTGCTCAGTCCGCCACCGCAAACACCTCCACTAGGCCTAGGTATAGCACACCCGCCAAGACACTTAGAGCTGCAGAGGCCGTGGCCGCCGAGTTGCCTCGTCTCGACGGCGATGCGCGCCTTAGGCAGCAAGAGAGGCTCAACGAGTTGGTGTTAGAGGCTGCTAGGCAGAATGAGGAGTTCCGGAAAGCCAACCCGGGTGCTGGAGCTTCTCAGGTGGTGCACTCGCACGCGGCTAGATCTAACGATCAAGCCTCGTCTCCGCACCCCAGCCGCGAGAAGAGCCGCAGCGGACGCTCCGCCAGAGATAGGCAAATGTAGGTGTATGACCCGGCTGCTGCCGCGAGACAGCTTGCTGTGCCGCAGCAGCCCGGGCAGGAACACAACGCTGCAAGAGCAGGCTCTCAAGCCCATCAAGCTCAAAGCCAGGCCCGAGGTGGAGCACGCCCAGGTCCTTCTCAGCGTCCCGCTGCTCCGCCTACTCGGCAGAGGCAGCAGCCGCGCGCAGTGGCGCCAGTCGCCAACCCGGTGGAGCAGCCTGCAGCTGTGCAGGTGGACAGATATGATGACGGCTACTCGGCCATGGAGATGGCTGGCTATGACATTCTGGACCGTGTTGGCGAGCGCGTGTTGGCGCCTAGAGACGCAAGACATCAGCTGGACCGGATCAACTTGTCAGCCCGACTGGAGAACACGGGTCCTCCTGGCCCCGAGTGCTTTGGCCCGCGCATCATGAACGAGCCATCCGTGAAGAACTTCCAGCTCGCAAGGGGCACCAAGAGCTACAACGGCAGCACCAAGCCGGAAGATTGGCTCAATGACTATGTCACCGCGGTCCATATCGCGAACGGTAACAGGAGATGGGCGGTACGCTATGTCCCGCAGATGCTAGAGGGTCCAGCTCGCACTTGGCTCAACAACTTGCCCAAGAACAGCATCAATTGCTGGCTGGACTTCTCGGACGCCTTCATCAGCAACTTCACAAGCACTTACAAGAGGCCGAATAGGCCACATCAGCTATCCGCTTGCAGGCAGCGAGAAGACGAGACAGACCGCGAGTACCTTACTCGGTGGAGCACATTGAGGAACACCTGTGAAGGTGTGAATGAAGCCCAGGCCATCACTTGGTTTGCGCAGGGTTGCAGGCATGGCAGTATGTTGTGGCAGAGGTTGCAGAGGGAGATGCCAAACACTCTGGCGGAGACCATCAAGATTGCGGATCAGTACGCACTCGGTGATCCTACTCAGCCCCTGATGGACTCCTCTGAGCCGAGAAGAAACTTCAGCAACAGCAAGCGCAACGAGTTCCGCAACAAGCGCAGGGGTGACCGAATAGATACTCGGTATGACCCTGAGGAGGTGAATGCAGTGACTGTTGGAGCTGGTGGTAGCCAAAGGCAGAAACCTGCAGGAGCCTACGAGCAGAACCAGAACCAGGGCCAAGGCAACAAGAAACCATTCCGTACTCCTCAGTCGGGTAGCGGCAACTCCGAGCAGCCAAGGAAGTTCGTCTTTGACGACATGAAGGATGGCCCATGCAGTTTTCACACTCACCACCCCTCAAGGCCTGCTAACCACACTACTCGGCAGTGCGAGTGGTGGGATGTGATCAAGAATGATGGCTTGCCTCCTCCTCCTCCTCTGCCAGCGGCCAATGCCAATGTGCAGCCTACTCGCGCACCCGCAGCTCGGCCGCCAGTGTTCCCGAGAAGAGAAAATGTGAACCAAGTGGCTTTGGGAGCCAACCGACACTTCAACAATGAGAGCTACCGCAACAACAACAACTACAACCGCAACAACAACAACAGAGGCAACAACAACTACCAGGGCAACAACAACAACGGCAACAATGGGGGCGGAGGCTCCAACCAGTACCAAGAGCACCATGAGAGCTACATGATCTTCACCTCTGAGCCAGTCGACAAGCAATCACAGCACAGGCGTGCCATGGAGGTCAATGCAGTGATTCCTGCTGTCCCTCACTACATGTATTGGTGTGACCAGGAGATCAGGTGGTCCCGAGTAGATCATCCCAAGGTGATGCCCAATCCGGGTAGCTACGCCTTGGTGCTGGATCCTACCTTCCTGGGTCCCGAGAAGAATGTGAGGTTCAGCAAGGTGCTAATCGACAACGGCAGCAGCATCAACATCGTGTACAAAGACACACTTGAGAAGCTTGGCCTGGCCGAGAACATGATGCTGCCCAGCAAGACCACATTCCATGGTATTGTGCCCGGGATCTCATGCAACCCGATTGGCC
This sequence comes from Alopecurus myosuroides, assembly GCA_028641055.1. Classification (NCBI taxonomy): domain Eukaryota; kingdom Viridiplantae; phylum Streptophyta; class Magnoliopsida; order Poales; family Poaceae; genus Alopecurus; species Alopecurus myosuroides. The sequence goes on along the minus strand of CM054060.1, from coordinate 288,067,217 downwards.
GGGTGTGGATAGATGTGCTATTCGGCACCAGGGAGAACTGCCGCACAGAGCGCCTGCAGTTCGAAGTGGTTGACCATCAGAGCCCTTACCATGCTCTACTCGGCAGGCCTGCTCTGAGCAAGTTCATGGCCTCTAGTCATGTGGCATATCTGAAGATGAAGATCCCTGGTCCCAACGGCATAATTACTATCTCTGGTGATTACAAGAAGTCCATGGAGTGTGCTTCTGCTGGTTCCCAGTTGGCGGAGTCGATGGTGATTGCTGCCGAGAAGAACAAGATGTATGAGGTGGTGGCTATGGCGCAATCCGCGCAAGCTGGCGCGCAAGGCGTGCCGAGTACCCAACACGGGACCGCATTCCAGGCATCTCAGGAGACCAAGAAGGTCCAGGTCGACCCCGAGTTCCCCGACCGCGTAGCCATCATTGGCTCCGGGTTGGCGGAGAAATAGGAAAGCGAGCTCATCCACTTCCTCCGTGAGAATCGGGATGTATTCGCCTGGTCCAATGAAGATCTACCAGGAGTCCCGAGGGAGTTGGTTGAGCACTCATTACATGTGCGTCCTGACGCCAAGCCAGTGAAGCAGGCTATGCGCCGCTTCGGAGATGAGAGAAGGAAGGCCATTGGTGACCAGATCACCAAGCTACTGATAAGCAATTTCATCATGGAGGTGCTGCATCCGGATTGGCTAGCCAACCCGGTCATGGTCGAGAAGAAGAAGGAGGATCCCAAGGCTGCCACTGCATGGCGCATGTGTGTCGACTACACCGACTTGAACAAGGCATGCCCCAAGGATCCTTTCCCGCTACCTCGCATCGATCAGGTGATCGATTCCACTACTGGTTGTGAACTGTTGTCTTTCATAGATGCCTACTCTGGTTTCCACCAGATTGCACTCAATCCTGCTGATCAAATAAAGACTGCTTTCATTACCCCGTACGGGGCTTATTGCTATCGTGTCATGTGTTTTGGCTTGAGGAATGCGGGTGCAACTTATCAGAGATGCATGCAGAAATGCTTGCACGACCAGCTCGGCAAGAATGTGCAGGTGTACGTAGATGACATTGTCATCAAAACGAATAAAACACATACTCTGCTTGCCGACCTGGAGGAAACCTTTGCTAACCTACGCAAGTACAAAATGAAGCTGAATCCGAGTAAATGCACCTTTGGTGTCCCGGCTGGCAAGCTACTCGGCTTCCTGGTGTCTAGTCGGGGCATTGAAGCCAATCCTTCGAAGATAAAAGCTATTGAGAGCATGTCTTTGCCGAGATCCCTGAAAGATGTACAGAAGTTCACTGGTTGCTTGGCGTCTCTGAGCCGTTTTCTGGGCGAGAAGGCCCTGCCTTTGTACCAATTGATGAAGAAAAGTGACAAGTTTGTCTGGACTCCGCAAGCGGATGTGGCATTCAACGAGCTGAAAGCAATGCTGGCTAGCGCTCCCATCTTGGCTAGTCCGCTACCCAAGGAGCCAATGCTGCTGTACATCGCTGCGACTAACCGAGTAGTCAGTGTGGTGATCGTGGTGGAACGAGAAGAAGAAGGCAAGAGTGTGCAGCGCCCGGTGTACTATCTCAGTGAAGTGCTGTCCAGCTCCAAGCAAAACTACCCGCATTACCAGAAGATGACCTACGGCGTGTACCTAGGCGCCAAGAAGCTAAAGCATTATTTCCAAGAGCATCCTATCACGGTTGTGAGCTCTGCTCCCATCTCGGATATCATGGGCAACAAGGAGGCGAGTGGCAGATTAGCCAAGTGGGCAATCGAGCTGGCAGCGTATGCGCCCGCGTATGCGAGAAGAGAAGCTATCAAGTCTCAGATTCTGGCGGAATTCCTAGTGGATTGGGCCGAGGTGCAGTATGAACCTCCTGCTCCAGTTTCTAATTACTGGAAGATGCATTTCGATGGCTCGAAGGTGAAGGAAGGCCTTGGTGCTGGCGTAGTGCTGACGTCACCCAAGCGAGACCAACTCAAGTATGTGCTGCAGATTCATTTCAAGGCGTCCAACAACGTAGCAGAGTACGAGGCAGTGGTGCATGGTTTGCGAGTAGCCAAGGAGGTTGGCGTACAGCGCATTATATGCTATGGCGATTCAGATCTGGTGGTGCAGCAAGTCTCTGGCACTTGGGATGCTCTAGATGCCAACATGGCATCCTATCGATTCTTGGTACAGTCCATGAATGGGTTCTTCGAAGGCTGCGAGTTCCAGCACATACACCGAGCAGAGAACGAAGCGGCAGATGAGCTGTCCAAGTTGGGATCTTCTCGGCAATCCATCCCGGCGGGGGTTGCCTTGGAGCACTTGAGGAAGCCATCCATCAAGCCCTCTCCCAACTCGGAGTCCATATTTGTTCCTTCTCTGCCAAGTGAGGAATCTGATCCCATGGAGATTGACTGGAAAAATGCTACAGGAAACCCGGGGACTGCTGCTCCTGACTCGGGGACTGCCGTCCTCTACTCGGGGACTGCCATTCCCTACTCGGGGACTGCCATTCCCTACTCGGGGACTGCCACTCCTTACTCGGGGACTGCCACTCCTTACTCGGGGACTGCCACTCCTTACTCGAGGACTGCCACTCCTTACTCGGGGACCGCTGCCCTTAACCCGGGGACTGTCGCATTCATTGAAGAAGTCCTTGCCAATCGATCTGGGCTCCAGAGAAGTGCTCCCAACCCTAAAGAGCAACCAGAGGAGCCTGTCCCAATGGAAGTGGACGAACTAGTGTTTCCCACACGGGAAACACCGAGTTGGGCCATGCCCATATTATCCTTTCTAAGGGACGGCACTCTGCCAGAAGATGAAGTGACTGCAAGGCAGATTCAGAGAAGATCCAAGGGCTACACTATAGTCCGAGATGTGCTGCACAAGAGGAGTGCCACCGGCGTGCTGCAACGTTGTGTGGACCCAGCAGAAGGAGAAGAGATTCTGGTAGAGATACACCAAGGAGAATGCGGGCACCATGCCTCTTCTCGGGCATTGGTCAAGAAAGCTTTTCGGCATGGCTTCTACTGGCTCACAGCCCTGCAGCAACCTGAAGACATCGTGAGGAAGTGCAATGGCTGCCAGATGTTCGCGAGTAAGATTCACATGCCTGCTTCCGAGCTGAAGACAATTCCTATCACTTGGCCATTTGCTGTTTGGTGTTTGGATATGGTCGGACCCTTCCAGCCGGCTAGAGGCAACATGACTCACATCTTGGTCATGGTGGACAAATTCACCAAATGGATCGAAGTGAAGCCTATTCGGAAGTGCGATGGGGCCACAGCTGTGAAATTCGTGAAGGATGTGATCCTGATATATGGCTACCCGCACAGCATCATCACCGACAACGGCACAAATTTTGCTGAGGGAGCAATGATGCGGTTCTGCAGAGATAAGAATATCCGACTAGACGTTGCGTCTGTTGCGCATCCAGCCTCGGTTGTCTGCACCAAGGAGGAATCTGGCTGAGCGCTACCTTGATCTGTTGGTGGCGCCAGGGGCGCGCTATCCGGTGCGGCGTCTGGCTGAGCGCTACCCTGCACGGCATCTGGTTGCGCGTCGCTCAATGGGTACTCCTCCGTCACGGTGACTTCTTCTACCCGCTGCTCGGTAGCGGGATCCGGCTGTGAGACATCCATTTCTTCTACCCGCGGCTGGGCCGCGGGGTCTTCTTGTCCAGCAGCCCCTGTTGCTGGCTGCTCTTCTCCTTCTTCCTGCCGCTCAAGGGCGGCGTAGTGGTGCATCTCGGTCTCTTGATCCTGGTTCTCCTCGGCGGTGTTGGCCGGAGGAGAAGGTGGCTTCTCTTGGTGAGCAGCGTCCTGCGCTTCTTGACCTGTGCGGGACTGCTGCTCCAGCTCGGCTTTCTGGGCATCGGTGCCCTCTGATGATGCGTTGGCGGCGTTGTTCTCGTCGCCCTCGAGATCGATAACCTTGTCGACGTCGATGGCGGCTTTCTTCTGGGTCTCAGTGGACGCAAGAGCGGCGTCCGCGTCCAAGGGGGCTCTGAAGAGAAAATTGGGTTCAGAAATAAGAAGAGGGCAGAGGAAATCAAGAGAAAACAGCGAGGCAAAAGGATTGGGAATCAACCGAGAAGAACGAGGTGAACCAAAGCGTATAACCGGGAAAGAACTTACCCTTGGCGGGAAGGAATCGCTGGCCTCTTTCTCTTCACGACCTTCTTGGTCGTCTTCTCGGTCGTCTTCTTCTTCTTGGCGGGAGGTTCTTGGGCGCCACTGCCTGTCCGTTTGCGGGTGGCAGGAGCGGCAACTGCAAGAGGCTTGACGACCTGGGCTGCCTCGTCCTCATCCTCATCCTCATCTTCGCCATCAGCATCAGCAACATCTGTGAAATAGAAAGGAAGAAAAGCACTTCAGAAGCAGAAAGCGATTGGTTTGCGCTGCTCGCAGTCAGAGGGGATAAGTTCCATTACCTTCAACTTCATCTTCGGACCAGTCACGAAGAGACGATTCCGCGGGATGATCACCCGCCTGGGCGGCGTCAGAAGGATCGAGCTTGTCCGCGGTCTCGAAGGAGGCCTGGTCATCTTCTTCTCGGTCAGATGACCAGTTGCCCTCGAAGCACTCACAGCTCTCAGCAAGCTGGCGGTCAAGGACCTGAAAGAACAAAGAAACATCGCAAATTAGCCGAGTAGCGTGGAGGCATTCTACCCGGTTGGGCGTGCAAACACAAAGCACACTAGGCCTAGGGAAAGTTGCTAAGTATCCTACTCGGCAAGGCGTGCAAACAACAAGCACATTAAGCTTAAGTATTTCTCCTAAGTGTGCTACCCGACAAGGCGTGCAAACACAAAGCACACTAAGCCTAAGCAGTTCTGATAAGTGCCCTACTCGGCGCAGAATGCAATTGCTAGTCGCAGCAAGGAGAGAAGGCTGTCTACTCGGATTACATATAAACTGGAAGCAGAGTAAGGAGAACATACCCGTGGAATCGGCTTCGTGCGGCTGAAGGGGATGAACCCATACTGCCAGTTATCTCGGAGGCTTGTGGTCAGGATGGACCTTGCGTGCACGGCGACTTCCGCGTTGCTGAGCTCGAACGTGGTCGTCCGAGTGCAGTCGCGGGGGCCTCCCAAGTAGCACATTGGGTGGGAGCGCTGCTGCAGAGGCAGCACCCGGTTCCGGATCCAGCAGGCCACGGGATCATCGCTCTTGAGGCCCTCTCCGATTAGTTCAACGAGCCGCTCCTCCATCTGCACTGCGTTGCGGTCGTTGGTGGGCTTCGTCTTCCAATTCTGCCCGGATGGAGCTCGGTTGCTCCAAGCAGGCAGATTGATGCGGTCCGTTACCTTTCCCCCCTTCGTGGCGGGGATATTCTTCACATAGAGGAATGATTTTTGCCACATACGGACGGAATCCAACCCCTTGATGCGAGGGTGATTGGTTCCCGTCCGCTGCACCATCATGGCGCTGCCGGTGTCGGTTACCCGGCTGCCAGAGGCCGCGCCGTCCTTCTTCCCTTTGCTCTGCTGGCGGAGGTGGAAGTACTTCAGCCATGTCTGCACCGTGGGGCGGACGCCAAGAAAGGCCTCGCACACCACGGTGTGATAGGCGAGGAAGAGACTGCATTTGGGGGGAGATGATGCATCTGAACACCGAAGTGGTCCAGAAAGGAGCGGAGGAAATCGGAAGCCGGCAGGCCGAATCCTCGCGCGAAGTGCGCGAGGAAGACGACATGCTCGCCCTCCCGCGGGGCCGGAACGATTTCGCCGTCGGACGGCCGGCACTGAACACCAGGAGGAACCCTCCGGGTGTTCACGAGCCAGGAGCAATCATCGACAGTGACATCAGAACCAGCCCAGCCGGCGCGAGCAGCCATGGCAGCGAGTGAGAAGGTGGTGGAAAGTTTGGAAGAATCTGGTGGAGAGAATGATTCCGCGGCGGCGCGAAGAGTTGCGCGGCGGCGGAGAGCTCGGCGGCGGAGAGCTCGGCGGCGGAGAAGAAACAGAGAGGCGAAAGAGGAAAGTACGGAGGAAGGAGAAGAGGAAGTTACCGAGGGGGGTATTTATATCCTCTCCTCAGATTACCGTTACCATCGGGGTAGTGGGATCGATCGTGGCCATAACTCTCGTGTGGTGGGGCCTGTGGCCGGTTAGAAACGCACACAAGCGCGGGACGCGCGCGTAACGGCCACAATTGATCCCACGACCAGATCGTGGGCTATTACTGCGCTTGATGGGACATGACGAGCCGGTGGGCCCGCTCCGTGAAAACTGGGCGCGTGGCACGTCGTGTCCTGGGCAGCGAGGCGACGGGGTCGCGGATGTTTGACACGTGTCCAGTTGCAGCTCGGAAGGCTGGATTGTGCTCTGCGCTGCAGAGACTCTGCTTGAGAAATTCGCTAAGTCCTTTTACTCGGACGCAGAGAAGGAGACTAGCCCTATTCGGAAGAAAAGAGACCCAAGGTACTTTCCAGAGTGCTACTCGGAGGTTTCACTCGGCATCTTGAGGCTCAAGGGCGGTGTTGCAAAGATTGGTTTTAAGCTGGCAGAGCCTAGTGAACGAGTTCGCAAGACTCTACCAGCTTCGGGGACTGCTGTCGGGGGGTTACCCCCGAGTAGGGTAAAGGCAAGTGGTAAAGGCAATAGTCAGAAGAGAAGTTTGGTCGAGTAGCCGTCTACCCAGTACTTGCTACCCGGTCGACTGCTACTCGGTCTTATGAAAAGATGACCAGAAGGAGATATTAAGCGAGTTATGTCCGTTCGAGTAGAAGAGCTGGTCCGAGTAAGATTGGCGGGAATCTACTCGGGCCAGAAGTCAAAGGAGCCGTTCTGACACAGGATCCCGCGTATCCTGGGTCCGTACTTGGCACTATTCAAACTACTGTTCATCTGGGACCGGCCTGCCTGACAGCGACAGTGTGGAAGCAGGCGGTCGCAGGATAAGGGGGCCCTACTTTGTGTTTGGCACAGTGATACCAGACTGTCCCCTTGGTTTTGCCCAACGACTTCCCGGATGCAGCCAAGATTAGGAACCAAAGCTGTCAGCGAGAACTCGGAAGAAGGACGATGTGCACACTATGTCGACACTTGTCCGTGTTTGGACGTATCCGGCTGGGCACCATGTATATAAGGTGCCCCGCCGCCTCCTGCGTGAGGATCGCATGCTGGGACACTGGAAACCCTAGATTATTGACCTAGTTCATCACAAAGAGAGAAGAGTGGCTACTCGGTAGCAAGAACATTGTATTGTGGCTACTCGGTGAGACACCAGAATACATAGAGAAAGGCAGGAGTAGGGGTTTTACCTCCTCACGAGGGCCCTGAACCTGGGTAGATCGTGTTGTTTGCAGTGTTTAGTTCTTACTCCACGCGGCTACACCTCGCGTGATCCCTCCCCGAGCACCTCCAGCGTCCTTCGTCCCCACATCTTTAGCCATCCTATGGCATCTGCCGTGACCCCACCACGACAAGAAGCTTGTTCCGAGACTTGGTGAGTTTGTCATGAATTTCTTTAAGAGACATGAACTCCTTTTCTAGTTTTTCATGATTCTCAACAAGTTCTTCATGAGCTACTCCTAGCTTCAACTCTTCTTCTTCAAATACTTTAAGTAAATCAAGAGATTTTTCATTATCTTTCCTAAGCTTGGCAAGAGATTTTTCATTATCTTTCCTAAGCTTGGAAACACTAATAGCATAGGTCTCTTGTAGATTAGATAGTCTCTCATGGATCTTTCTTTTTCAAGAGCTTTTACTAGTTCATCGTCATGATTCTCATGGCTACCACCATGGCTCTCCAAGGTCATGATGATCTCCTCCTTCTCATCTATGAGGGAGTTAGCATCATCAAGTTGCCTTAAGAGAGCCTTTACCTTTTCTTTAGTTTCACCTTCAAGACTACATAACCAAGAGCCTAGATTCTTGGCCTCCTCATCATCAACAATGTTATCAACACAATCCAATAACGAGGGAGATCTAGTGACAATAGACTTGGAGGTGGAAGGTATTACCGCGGTGGCTTTTTCCATGAGACATGTAGGTCGGATCGATGCCTTCTCATTGGGGGATTCAAATAGAGAGACCGATGAAGAGGAGGTCGTAGCTATGGCGACGTGTGCAACACCTACGACTTCATCTTCTCCTTCATCTCCAGAGTAGTATCTTTACAATGTGGGGCCTTGTTGAACATATAGAGCCCTTGGGACTCTTCTAGCGAGGTTCTTGTTTTGTGGAGCTTTGTTCTTGTCCTTGCGAACAAGCTTCCCTTCATTTTCTTCTCTTGGATCAAAGGGACACTCCTTGACAAAGTGTTTTGCACTTCCACAATTGTAGCATGTCCTTGGTCGCTCCCCTTTCTTCCTAAAGATCTTGTTCCTTGAAGGTCTAGGAGCATCGGCCTTGTGAGCCTCCCAATCTCCCAATAACCATGCACGGCAAGAGCGATGCACTTATGAGCACCTTTGTATGTGTCTTCATAGTCCTCATCATCATCATCATCATCCTCATCCACTTCTTCTATCTTAGCGACAGCCTTAGACTTCAAGGCGAGGTTTGGAGACTTTCCCCCTCCTCTTGAGCGAGCGAGAGCGTCATCCGCACTCTTGTGAGATAGAGATATTGCTATGAACTCACTAATAACACCAATGGAGTTGAGGGAGTTGTAGTCGCATCTTGTTCGAATGCTTGTGGCAAGGTTCTTCTCAAATGGAGTTATTGCCTTGACAAACTTCCTCTTGATCCACTCATCAGAGATTTCCTCTTTTCCAAAATCCCTTAATTGATTGCCAAGGGTGACAACTATTCTATATAGCTCCTCGGGACTTTCATCTTCAAGCATAACGAAGTTCTCGGACTTGTCAAGAGAAACATCATTGATGAGGGGATAGTAACCCGGTAGACTAACTCCCGGGTGTGATCCGGCCCAAACGGCGGCTGGACCAAATCCGGCTAAAGACAAAGAAACTTCTGGAAGGCCCAGGGCATGTAACGTTCGTGACCCGGATTGTGGGTTGCGGTAAGGAAAGTTAGGGTTTGTGTATAGAGTTCGAGTAGGACTCAGGAAGCGCTTTGTAAAGGCAAGCCAAGGGGGGTATGAGTGCTATATAAACCAACCCCTAGGCTTAGCCTCAGAGAGGTTCAAGCCATAGTTGTAATACCTGTTATCGAGTATCCAGCATTATTGATATCGAGATCCGGCGAGTTATTCTCCGGTTCTTAGATCGCTTTCGCCATGTCTTCCTTTGAGCTAAACCCTCTCCCGAATACCTGTGTCGACTTGCCCCAAGATCAGTTACCCCAGGTAACATCTGCCGTGATTATCCCACGACAGTTGGCGCCCACCGTGGGGCCTGCGTCCAAAGGTGTTTACATCACGGGAGAAGCTCGGAAGAACATGAAGAACTTTGTCATCGGCGAGATCTACCCCAATGACGAAGGAGAAAAGATAGTGGACAATTCCGGATGGGAGTTGGAGCCGGATCACTTCGAATCCGGATCCATGGTGTCAACCGGCCAAATCAGTATCTTCATCGGCATGGTACGTACGCTCAATTTGAAAGGACAATATCATGTGCATGTTACAGGGATTTCCAGCAGGGACAAAAGGGCGTTGAAACAAACAGCGAATCCAGCCTTCTCGAGCCCTCCGGGATACTTGAGATGGGCAGAGCAAGAGGTAACGTGGAGCAGGAGAGATCATCCAGAAGGAATAGAGTGCCCCGGGACCTTGGCGTTAGTAGTTTCGCCACAGGTCAATGGTTACGAATTGAAAAAGGTGTTGATGGACGGAGGAAGCAGCATCAACATCCTATATTGGGAAACTTTCTTGCGCATGAACCTCAAGGAGTCCCAGCTACAAAAAAGTTCGACGGTGTTCCACGGGATCGTGCCGGGTCATTCGGCACGCCCCGAAGGGAAAATTGCATTGGAAGTAGCCTTTGGAGAATCGGTAGATAACTATCGGGTGGAGTGGCTCACGTTTGAAGTAGTCAAGCTGCATAGCCCCTACCACGCTCTGTTCGGAAGGCCGGCTTACGCTAAATTCATGGCTAGGCCGTGCTACGTATATTTGCAGTTAAAAATTCCAGGCCCCAAGCGGACCATCACTATCCATGGAAACCGGGATATAGCAGCAGAGTGTGATGAGGGAGATTCGGTGATGGCCGAGCAAGCCTGCAGAAAGGAAGAGCTTAAATATTACCGGTCTCAGGTGGATCCGGAAGATGGCACGGCATTGAGAAGACCAGATTCTGAAGACGAAAGAGTGAAATTTAAGGCGGCTCAAGACACCAAGAAAGTAGATTTTGTGGAAGGAGACCCCACCAAGCAGTTCACTATAGGGTCCAATTTGGAAGACGCGCAAGAAAAGGCCCTAGTGGAATTTATACGCTCAAATGCGGATGTGTTCGCCTGGACACCCAGCGACATGCCGGGTATCCCTACCGAGTTGGCAGAGCACAGTTTGCATGTGGATCCCAGGGCCAGGCCTGTGAAGCAAGGTTTGAGAAAAATGAACGAGGAAAGGAGAAGAGCTATAGGTGAGGAAATCGCACGACTATTAACCGCAGGCTTTATCATGGAAGTATTTCACCCGGACTGGTTAGCGAATCCGGTTCTAGTGATGAAAAAGACAAATGAATGGAGGATGTGCATCGATTTCACGAGCCTCAACAAGCATTGCCCAAAGGATCCGTTCGCGCTGCCAAGGATAGACCAAATCATAGACGCGGTAGCCGGAAGCGACTTGCTATGTTTCTTGGACGCATATTCGGGATACCACCAGATTAAACTCAAAAGGGAGGATTGGGAAAAAACCTCATTTATAACCCCTTTTGGGGCCTTCTGCTACAAAACCATGACGTTTGGATTGAAAAATGCGGGCGCAACTTATCAGCGGTGTATTCAGAAGTGCTTCGAGGATCAAATTGGGCGTAACGTGCACGCATATGTGGATGATGTGGTTATTAAGACCCGGAAGGCAGAAACATTTATTGATGATTTAAAAGAAACGTTTAAAAACTTGAGGAGGTATCAGATGAAGCTTAACCCAACGAAGTGTGTATTCGGAGTCCCGGCCGGGAAGTTACTTGGCTTTATAGTCTCCGAGAGAGGAATTGAGGCAAACCCGGATAAAATCAAGGCCATACAGAATTTGAAGAAACCGGAAAATTTGAAGCACGTTCAAAAACTCACGGGCTGCGTGGCAGCCCTGAGCCGGTTCATATCCAGGCTTGGAGAAAAGGCAATACCCTTGTACCGGCTTTTGCGGAAATCAGATAAGTTCGTATGGGATCAGGAGGCAGATGAGGCGTTTGAAGCACTAAAGAAGCAGTTATCTGAAGCGCCAGTACTAGCGGCGCCGGGTCCCAAAGAGCCTATGTTGTTATACGTGGCAGCCGGTCCCCGAGCCGTCAGCGCAGTGGTTGTCGTGGAACGCAAAGAAGATGGGAAAGGTTACCCGGTCCAGAGGCCGGTTTACTATGTCAGTGAAGTGTTATCGGAAGCGAAGCAGCGTTACCCGCATTGGCAAAAATTGGTGTTTGGGGTCTTTATGGCCAGCCGGAAGTTGAAGCCATATTTCCAAGAACATCCCATAACAGTGGTTAGTTCAATACCAATGTCGGATATCATCAGAAACTCGGATGCAACGGGCAGAATAGCCAAATGGGCAATAGAGATGGGAGATTATCATATCAGTTACGAGCCCAGATCGGCAATCAAGTCCCAGGCCTTGGTTGATTTCGTTAACGACTGGACGCACACTGGAATGGTTACCGCCGTTCCAAGTTCCGAGTCATGGACCATGCACTTCGATGGATCAAAGCAGTACGAGGGGTCAGGAGCCGGAGTGGTGCTGACATCGCCAAAGGGGGATAAACTAAGTTACGTGCTACAGATTCATTTTGATTGCTCAAACAACGTGGCCGAGTATGAGGCTCTGTTGCATGGCTTGAAGGTAGCCAAGGAGATGAACATTAGAAGGATACGATGCTTTGGAGACTCGGATCTCGTGGTGCAGCAGGTGTCAGGAACCTGGGACAGGAAGGACGCCACTATGGCAGCGTATCGCAGGGAGGTTGATAGGGTTGCCGGGTGTTTCTCCGGGTATGAAGTGGAGCACATAGACAGAAGAAAGAACGAGGCGGCGGACGCACTCGCCAGACTCGGCTCGCGCAGGGAGCCGGTTCCACCTAATGTTTTCGTGGACGAGCTATGGCGGCCGTCAGTTAAATCCGAGTCTGAAGAAGAATTAGCAAATCGAGACCCGGACGTGGAGCTCGTGGCTACGATACGCGGCGTCCCCGAATGGACGGAGCCATATCTGGCATACTTATCACGGGGCGAACTACCAGAACAGGAGGTACTAGCAAGACAAATCGTGAGGCGGGCAAAAGGATACGCTATTATCAATGGAGAGTTGTACAAGAGAAGTGCGGCAGGAGTCTTTTTGCGCTGTGTGACACCAGAAGAAGGCCGACAGATTCTTAAGGAGATCCATGAAGGTGATTGCGGGCATCATGCGTCCACAAGGTCTCTTGTGGCCAAGGCCTATCGACATGGGTTCTTCTGGCTCACAGCTCTAGCAGACGCGGAACGGATAGTGGCAAGGTGCGACGGATGTCAAAGGTACGCTCGTCAAACTCATGTGCCGGCTATGGAGTTACGGACCATTCCATTAACTTGGCCATTCGCTGTTTGGGGTATGGACATGGTTGGCCCCTTCCATATGTCACCTTGCAAGAAGACGCACCTTTTAGTTGCTGTTGATAAGTTTACCAAATGGGTGGAGGTTATGCCGGTCACCAATTGCGAAGCGGCCACAGCAGTCAAATTCCTGAAAAGAATTATATACCGGTTCGGGTACCCCCACAGCATAATTACCGACAATGGAACCAACATGTCCCTTGGAGAGATGGAAAAATTTTGTGGCAGCAATGGAATCAGGCTTGATGTAGCATCAGTAGCACATCCGCAAGCCAACGGGCAAGTGGAGAGGGCGAACCAAGAACTACTTCGTGGATTGAAGCCAAGACTGAGGGTTCCCTGTATCAGGGCCGCTGGGGCATGGGTTGAAGAACTTCCTTCCGTGGTCTGGGGTATTAACACTACACCCAACCGATCCACCCAGATGACACCTTTCTTCATGGTCTACGGCGCAGAAGCAGTATTACCAAGCGACATCATTCATGATTCACCAAGAGTGACAGCTTATGTGGAAGTAGAGAACGAGAAAACCCGGCAAGACGCCGTGGATATGTTAGAAGAACAAAGGGAGCAAGCCTTGGAAAGATCAGCCATATATCAGCAGGACTTGCGAAGATATCATAGTCGGCGGGTGAAAAGCCGGGTCTTCCAGGAGGGAGACTTGGTCCTGCGCTTGGTTCAGACAAACGAGGGAAAGCACAAACTATCGCCACCGTGGGAAGGACCTTTCATCGTAAGTCGGAGTCTACATAATGGGTCATATTACTTGATAGATGCAAGAGAAGAATCGGCTACAGTCAACGATACTGCCCACACTACTACACCTATGCAAGAAAGAGATAGACCATGGAACGTGGCTCAGCTACGTCCGTACTATACTTAGCATAAAACGATGTAACAGGCAGCAGGTTTCAGACGCACTCTTTTCCTATCCGGGGTACCCTTGGGGACTGGATGGGTTTTTAATGAGGCGGCTTGCTGGCCTAATTTTCTCATATCAAATAAAAAGGGGATTATCAAGAAAAGAGGCAATTGTTATTTATACGGTGTGCATATTCAGGTCTTGAGGGCTGGTTGCTCCTACAAGCACAGCTGCAAACTCAAAAGAGACCCGGCCTTGATGCCAATGAGTTATAGGGGTTGGCTACTCGAAAAAACGAGTGCGGCTACAATCTTATAACCGGACAAAGAAGTCCAAATTTCTCGGCTATTCTTACTTAAGCTCGATGTGACTCGCAACAAAGTGGCATGACTTGTTCGCCTACGATTACCGTCAGTCATGAGACCCAAACGGGACTTGCTTGACCCCGTTTTCGTATTGATGTAACAACATGGTATCCACGCGAAAGCCGGCTTATAGTACAAGATAGTCGAAAGGGTCATCTAAGCCACAAGTTATGCAGAGTATAAGGCCGACAGCCGGAAACTCAACGATTATCAAGCATAACTTCAAACCTCATAAAAAGCTGTCCTGAAGTCTTGGGCATTCAGCGACAGGCGATTCGTTTCCTTGAAAGAAAACAATCATGTGTCCTAGACGCAGAAACCCGGACTGGGGACTTATGAGCTCTAAGGAAGAAACAGCATCATCCATCCGATAAAATTACAACGAGCCACGCATCCGGGTCTCAGGAGCTTAGGGATTCAGGTGTAAAACCGTTCCCTAGACGCCAACGACACCCGGTGGACGGGTCTTGCTAAGGAAAGTATAAAAAAAAGTATAAGGTATCGAGAATAAAGCAAGTGGATATCAAGAACAAGCAAATGCAAAGACACATTCATCAAAAGCCCAAAGGGGCGCAAATGCATCGGGAGTATAAGCAAAAGTGTTACAAAAACCTTAAAGTGTCAAAAGAGCACAGGCGCTCCGCTTAAAACAAGTAATAAAGCTGTTTTGACGACGCTTTGCCGACTAATGCATATGGAATGACAGGAGACATTCATTACTTCAAGCTGCAGGATCCATCTTGGCCTTGCCCTTGTTGCCGCTGGTGGTGGCGGCGCCACCCGGATTAGTAGCAGTTCCGGGTTGCGAAGCGGCAGGAGCAGAGTCGGCAGCGGCCTTCTTGGCAGCTTCGTCCCTTATCTTGAGCGCCTCCTCCCTCCAACGGGCAAGCATATCGAACGGCTGGGGGCGGTTCGCCTTGACAACCTTGTCATTAGCATCATAAGCAGGGAGAATCTCATCAATCTCTAAGCTGTCAGCAATAACGCTAGCCGGATGGCGGACTTCTTTCTGAATAGCCTTGAAGTCCTTTGGCAAAAACTTGGACCCATCCAAGTTGAACTCCGGAAATCCACTCATAAGTTTGGCAAGTTGTAGCTTGGGGGCGTAGGCTTTAGCCAATGCGAGCCCCCGGGTTACCCCAAATCGGCAGGAGGACCGTTTCCAGTGCCAAATCCACTCGGGGATCGTGGAGCAGAATTCCAGTAATCTCTTCATATTATCTGGCTTGACATCCGGCAGTCGCAACTCATCAAGTATCCAGCTAACTCCGCCGCAAAGTTGGCGAAGAGTATTCTTGATGGTTTTAAGCTTGGCAGCATCATCTTCTTCGGGGGCAGCATCACGTGGGCCTGCTAAAAAAGGCAAAAGGAGCAAAGATAGTAGGCAAGCAAGTGCAGTTGTTCAATCCGAGTCATAAAAAGGTGAAATTTAAAAATCTTACCAGTCGCAGTACGGTGAACATCAGCAATTTGAGCAGAAAGAGTTGTAAGTTTGTCCTTAGCCCTGTGAGCTCTCTTCCTGTACTTTTTCGTCATCTTTTGGCACCTGCGAGCCTCAGTCTCAGCAGCTTCACGAAGGGCCGTTTCTTTTTCAATACGCTTGGTGGACTTGGCCAGCTTCTTCTCCAACTGTGAAACATAGTCCTGTAAAGAAGCATGAAGAATGATCAGCCAGAAACATTATACAAAGTTCCAAGCAAGTTACCTAGTAATTTACTCGGAACTTGGGGACTATGTATGGAAACAATTGATGATTAGTCGGGATTACCTCGTGCTTGGTTATTAAGGCATCTAGTATGTTTTCTTCGTCGCCCTTCAAGGTATGGAGGGCATCTAGCATTTGAGCAAAGGTCATGTCTTCAGGGCGAAGTTGAGAAGGGCCGGAGGATTGGCCCTCTTGTGGAGGAGTTGTTCCGGGTTTGGGGGTCGAAACCCGGATTGTTTGAACGTCCGGGATAGGAGAGCCCGACTTGGTCTCCACAATGATGTCTTCGTCCACTTCTTCAGAGGGCTGGGGTGATGCAGTCTTTGGTGGAATTGGGTCCTTAAAAGGATCTTCTCCATTTCCGTCCTCGGCCTCGTCCTCAACCTCAACGTCCATGTCATCACTCGGCTTTTCTTCTCCCTGCTCTTCTGATTCAGGGATATCCGGGTCGCTCAGCGTAACTGTGGCGCTGAAGAAAAGAAGGGAGACATTGATCAATGGAATATACGGAAAAAAGAAAGGTAACCGGTACGAGAAAATGCAAGTAAAGGTAGTTTACCCGGTGTTCACGGCATAATCCGGGGGAAGCTCGCCGCTGGAGGCGGATGACGTTGGTAAGAGCACTGGCTGCGGTACGCGAAATTGCCCGGCAAGTGGATGATTAGGAGACGGATGACGTTGAGGAGATTTGGAAGGTTGAGCTGGAGGGGTACTGGCTCGATGAGTGGGTGAAGTGGAGATACCCGGGTTAAGGGGATCATCCCCCGGAGAATTCCGGGTCACCCTACGTTTAGTCGGGAGAGGGTCCTTCAAGAAGGGTGAATGTGATAATCGCTCGTTAAGTTCATGCATAGCAGCAAAGGAGTAAGGCGCACGAGACATAGAAGAGAAGGGAACCTTTTCAACTACCCCTCTAGCCTTCCTTTTGTTTCCAACTGGGGGCTCCTGGTCAGACTCGGTGGCTTCCGGGTCATTTTCTTCTTCCTCCTCTTCATCTCCCGACCCTGAAAGCCGAGTAAGTATCAGATAAGAGAAATAACACAGATGAAGGGCAGGTGTAAAGGGTATGGGAGAGTACCCTCATCATCATCAACAGATTCGGTTTCCTCTTCGGGGTCTTGAGAAGGAGGAGGGTTTTCGACTTTCCAGAAGGGATCGTCAGCCTGTGAACAAATAAACACAAGTGGTGGTTAGAGACTATAACGGACGAAAGTACTGAAATAAGAAAAAGGAGTCAGGTCTTACCGCTGGGGCGGGATTTTCCCGAGTAAACGGGGGTAACCCGGCAGTGTTCTTTATAACATCTAGTCTCTCCATCAGGAAGCCCTTGATGGTCTTGTTGGTGTTACCGGCAGGGAAGTTCTTGGTGGAGTAGCGGAGGGAATCTGTGACGTGACCCGAATATTCGTGTAACAGCTTCGGGCGAATCGAGTTGGGCTGAACCCGGAAGTCTACCCAAGTCTTTATTAGATTGAGCCCAAGAAGGCAGTGGGCTGAGAGAGCTGCTAGTTTGGCCAGAAGGGGCTGAATCGCTTCCCTATCAAGGTCAGATGCAAAAGCACTGAAAGACTCGGAGGGCTCGAGAAGGCTCTCCGAATAACCCGGTAGTTTCCTCTCACCACCCGGAGAAGTGTCGTGGCAATAAAAGAAGGATAATTGCCAGTTTTTGGCGTTGGAGTTCAGGTTAAGAGGTGGCATCAATGAGTGTTTGCGGCGCTGGATGGATACCCCGCCGCAGGTAAGAAGCGTTCCGTCACCGCTCTCATGACATGGTTCGCATTGGAATAATTCGGTAAAAAGAGCAAGGTTTGGTGGAGTGCATAAGTACGACTCGGACAAAACTATGAAGTGGGTGATGTTCAGCATAGAGTTAGGCCCTATGTCGAACACCCGGAGGCCGTAGTGGCTCAAGACTTCCCGGAAAAAAGGGTGACCCGGAGGACGGAATCCCCGGGTCACATGCTCGGTAAAACAAATTACCTCGTTCTCGATGGGAGTGGGACGGGTCTCATCGCCAGGAGCCCTCCAGTGTATTTCCTTTTGAGAAGGAAGGATTCCTAACTCGGCCATCCCATCTAGCTTGGCCTTTGTCGTTGAAGACCGACCCCAGTTGGCAGAAGTGGTTTGAGAGGCCTTTGCAGAAGCCGGGTGTTTTCCTTGTCTTTTAGGAGCCATGGAGTTGACCTGCGAGGGACAGGAAATGTATGGAGTAAGATTCGGAACATCAAATCATTCGAGTCCGGAGACGTCAAGACGTTGAAGGCTAAAATGAGACCCGGATAATGCACTACGATGTTAAATGCGGAAGATTTTCCGGGTGTCAGATGAGGTTGAGTAAATTGTTAATTACTTACGCGTTGAGGTGAATTGGGTGAACATGGATGGTTGCCCATACCTTTATTGTGGAGGGATTAGCTGGAAAAAGAGGATTTTCCGGGTGTTAATGCGACAGGCGGAAAGAACAAGGTGGAATGGATCTAGATCGAAAAGCTTGCAAGCGATCTTATGCAAAGTTGGATGGCCAATAAAGGCGCGGGGATGAGCTGCGACTACGCATCAGGTGATTAAAGGAACTAAGGTCTATCGAAGCGGTTCAATTTGATGATATCAGAAAATTAGCTTACGGGTTGACCCAGATCCAATCTTGGTCAGATTGAAAAGGTTGTGAGTTTCGATTGAATGGTTGAGAAAGGCTTACCAAAGGAGTTGAGGTCCGAAGTGAGGGTGGTGCGTGGCGCGGCTTGAGTGTCACGTCACGGCCCTCGATGAGGGAGCGCGGGTGTGACAGCGATGCTTAATGGCGGTGCTGGATAGCTCGAGGATGAGTGCGGCCGGTGGTGGCCTTATCTTTCTTGGAGCGTGCGAGCCCGGTGGCAGAAATTGCGAGGGAGCGTGGAGGAAAGGGATGATGAAACGAGATGAATGGCTTAGGGTTACCATCGGTTGATATTTATAAGGGAGGTGGTGAGCTCACCTACGGCCCGAAAGCCGGAAATTACGGAACAGTAATTATCCGTGCGGATCTGGCGGCATATGCATTCGGAATTAGGCAAAATATCCCGTTGATGGGGGAAGTGCAGCTTGCCCCGAGATATCAGGGATCTTTATCGAGTAGGGCCCTGACATTTTAGGGTTTAAAATTGGAAAGGCCAGTTAAGCATTCAAGGAAGGATCGAGCTATCACATGACAGACATGGAGCTGTGCCTGGTCATCTGTTAAAGCAACTTAACCCGGTTCCTATAGGCTTGGGCATTTCACATCTTTTTCAGGGAATAGCGAGCGCTCCGAGGATGAATCCGTGAAGCCCGCGCTATCCTGGGGACTACTGATGAGGGGATAGTAACCCGGTAGACTAACTCCCGGGTGTGATCCGGCCCAAACGGCGGCTGGACCAAATCCGGCTAAAGACAAAGAAACTTCTGGAAGGCCCAGGGCATGTAACGTTCGTGACCCGGATTGTGGGTTGCGGTAAGGAAAGTTAGGGTTTGTGTATAGAGTTCGAGTAGGACTCAGGAAGCGCTTTGTAAAGGCAAGCCAAGGGGGGTATGAGTGCTATATAAACCAACCCCTAGGCTTAGCCTCAGAGAGGTTCAAGCCATAGTTGTAATACCTGTTATCGAGTATCCAGCATTATTGATATCGAGATCCGGCGAGTTATTCTCCGGTTCTTAGATCGCTTTCGCCATGTCTTCCTTTGAGCTAAACCCTCTCCCGAATACCTGTGTCGACTTGCCCCAAGATCAGTTACCCCAGGTAACATCTGCCGTGATTATCCCACGACAATCATACTTGGATGATTGGATGCTAGCATTGCCTTGGAGCAAGGTGTCAAGTTTATCCCAAGCCTCCTTGGCGGTCCTGATACCACGGATGTGTTCAAGATGTTCTCTTGGGAGAGCCTTTTGGATAGTGACAAGAGCGGTCTTGTTGAGTTGAAATTCCACATCTTCTCTTGGAGTCAAGTTGCTTGGATCATGAGGGTGAAATCCATGGAGGATGCTTCTCCACAAAGCGGTGCAAGATCCTAAAATATGAGACTCCATATCGAACTTCCAAGATGAAAATTCATTAGTGTTAAGCATGGGAGGAACTCCAACATTAACCATGTGTGGCATTGTGGCAATGGGATGGATGGTGTCATAATTGGTAGGTGGTGGAACTTTAGAGTGATACCCAGAACCGTTAGCCGATTGAGACTTGGAGCCTTCGGAGCTCCCACCGCTCTTTGCCTTTTTATCGGCTTTTGCTTTGGCTTTCGCCTTAGCTAAAGCAATGTTAGCTTCCATTTCGGCGATGTCCGGAAGGGACTCTTCATCCGAGCTAACGTCATTGGCGGTGAGAGGTGGTTCCTCGGACTCCTTGGTTTTCCCCATCAAGGCCTCCATCATTTTCTTTATGCTAGAAACCTCCGAACTAACACTAGAGCTAACCTTGGACAATTCAGTATGGATGGTTCCAACCGTTTCTTGTTGGTTAGATATAGTGTCGGCCATTTTGGCGATTTCCGCATTAGAACTTTTGGGGGCATTTTCATTGACCATTATACTCTTGGGCGGTTAAGCCCTTAGTAAGAGCCGAGGCTCTGATACCAATTGAAAGTGCACTATGGTCAACTAGAGGGGGGGTGAATAGGTTGACTACCAATTTTTCTTTTCTTTTCCTTTTAGTAGGGCTAACCAAGATAAGATAAGGTTCTCTAGATGTGCATCTTGGTGAGCAACCTATGTGGAAAACATAATATGCGAAACGAAAGTAAAACGAAAGGTAGAAAGATAAACCACAAGTGTAAACAAGGAGACAACGATTCCCGTAGTTCCTTCTCAATGGGAAGTACGTCTACGTTGGAGAGGTGGGGAGCCACCTAGGCACTCCTCAATAGCACGGTTGTGCACACCTTATTCTCCTTGAGCTTCTCCGGTGAGGGAGATTCTCATTTCCACTATGAGGTCGACTTGGAGGCGTTGACCAAACCTTTACATGAGCTCGAGGTCACTCCACAAGATGGATGGAGGCTCTCAAGCAATCCGAAGCTTCTTGCAACAAGGTGGAAGCTACAAGCACAAGATCTACTAAGGTTTCTAGGCCCCAAGTAGGATTCTAGATCTACTAGGTTGTGATGGATGGATTCAAAATTCCTTTGGTGGAAGTGTGGATCTATGTCTCCTCTAGCTCTCCACAAAGTATGGGAGTGAGTGGGAGGACGGAGAGGGAGATCTAGGTGGGTGAAGCTTTCATTAATGGCTAGAAGAGAGAGAGTGGAAAAGCTTGGCATTTATGAGGAAGGGGAAGGGGTATTTATATCCCTTCCCACAAGTGGCCGTTGTGCAGTCCCAGTTGCACCGGAGGCTCCGCCCACCGGAGCTGCACTGGAGGTTCCGGTGGAGCCTCCGCCCTTATCCGACAGAACGTAGTTTTGGCGGAGCCACCACCGGAAGCACACCGGATGCCCAGCCCCTAGCGTGCCGGTTTGAGAGGGCGGAACCTCCGGTGGATACACCGGAACCTCCGCCCACTGGACCCGCACCGGAGGCTCTGCTCGTATCGAACAGAACACAATTTTGGCGGAGCCAACACCGGAGGCGCACTGGAGGACAATCCCTTAGAGGGCCAGGTGGAGGTGGCGGAGGTTCCGATGGATTCACCGGAGGCTCCGCACACCGGAACTCCACCGGAGGCTCCGTCCTGGCCTCCGCTCGTATGCACCAGAGGGAGGTTTGGTCGGACCCAGCACCGGACCCGCACCGGAGGCTGGGGTGGAGGTTCTGGTGGTTTCACCGGAGCCTCCGCTCCATACAAAAACCGCCTTCTCAGTTTTGTCTCTTCTAGCTCTTTTCATTTCAAACAAGTTTGTAGCCCATAGAATTTGTATCCTTGATGAACCTGGGCATTTTCATATATCAAGTAAACATTAGTCCAATAGGTATGTTGTCATATAATTACCAAAACAGACGATGATCTTTTAGTATCCTAAATTTCTGATGTTCCATGTTGTTTTCATGTCATATGATACATGTTTTCCTTACACTTTATGTCATTTTATCAATTTCCGGGGTCTAACCTATTGACAAGATGCCACAGAGCCAGTTCCCGTTTTCTGTTGTTTTTAGTTTCAAAAAAGTTGTTCTAGAAATATTCTCGGAATTGGACGATTAAAAAGCCAGAAGTCTTAGGAGTCCCGGAGGGTCAAGGAAGTCCAAAGGAGACCCGGAGGGGGCCCCCACACACCATGCTTCGGCGCGGGTGGACCCCTGGCCGCGCCTGGGGGTGGCGTGGGCCCCTCGAGCGCCCACCGACATCGCCCTTTAGCCTATATATGCCCCCCCCCCGATGCATGAACCCTAGAGAATCGGCCTTTTCCATCAAAAACATCCGTAGCTCCGCCGCCGCCGCCGACAAGTTTCGGCAGACATAAATCTCTGTTCCGGCACCCTGCCGGGATGGGGAAGTGCCCCCAGAGCCATCTCCATCAACTCCATCGCCATCTTCATCGCCGTTGCTGTCTCCTATGATGAGGAGGGAGTAGGTCTCCCTCGGGGCTGAGGGCTCTACCGGTAGCTATGTTTTTCATCTCTCTCCCATGGCGTGATCTTTATGTGATCATGAGCTTTGTAATCTAGTTGAATATTAGATGTTACTCTTCATCTGTTATGCTACTCAAGTGGTTTTGTTATGAGATCTCCATAAACACTTTGATCACGGTGTAAAGGTGACAGTGTGTGCACCGTGTGGTTTAGCATGAAATTTATATCTTGTGTTGGATGACCCTATGAAATTGTGGTGTTTGTCTAGTACCTTATAGGGCGCTAATAGTGACAGAGTGGGGTTAACTAGACATGGGAATGCGACTTTGAGGAGTGCTATTACAGCCCTACGCAATGAATTGCTGTTTGTTATTCAACCGGACAATGGTTCGGAGTAGCGTAGTGAAGAGAGATATTTATGCATTCAATTATGTTATCATTGTTGAGAGTGTTAACTAGTGAAAGTAGGATCCCTAGGCTTGTTTCTAAGCACTAAAACACCGTTTACAATAAGTTCTGCTATATGTTTGCTTGCTGTCATTTTTATTTCAGATTGCTATTATCACTTATAATTATCCATATTACTTGTATTTTACTCTCTCTTCGCCGAACTAGTGCACCTATACAACAGACAATTGTATTAGGTGTGTAGGGGAGACAAGAGATTTCTTGTATCGTAATTGCAGGGTTTCTTGAGAGGGATATCTTTGACCTCTTTCTCTCTGAGTTAGATAAACCTTGGGTAATCCACTTAAGGGAAACTTGCTGCTGTTTTACAAACATCTGCACTTAGAGGCCCAACACTGTCTACAAGAATAGAAGCGTGCGTAGACATCACCCTTCATCACCGGCACACGTCCACCCTCTGCCCTGGGCCACCGCACGTGCGACGCCGCGGGTGCTCGCGGCCCTACACTGCTCATGGATCCCCACACCTCGCCTACACCATCAATTCGACTTGTCCCGACTGCAGCCCCTGGCCTCCTCCGCGTAGAGGAACCCTTCCTATCGCATCTCGGAATGGCACAACTCTATCATGCGGGGGTCTCCCTGTGGATTGCCACCAGAGGCCAGCCTACCCCTCCTCCTTCCTTGCTTCAGTATGGGCTCTGATGCGATCAGGTGTGGACTCCCATGAGAATATCGTCAACTTGGTGGGCAGTCTCCAACAGAGCCGCACATGTGGGCAATCTCTCTAGACCGCGCAACTTGGTTGTCACGATTATGGGAGCGCAGCTACTCGATCCCCGGTTTCTTCCATCCTATCGACAACGAGCAACTCTCAAAATCACGCCACCTTTTTGCTTCCTTCCCATGACCAACCGCTGTCCTCCGTTATGTCCCTGTGCGGGAGTTCCCCGAGAGTTCACTTTAAAACTCGCCGTAAGTTCACTTCGACCGCGATAGCAGTTGAACTTTTGTATGAGATTTTTTACAAAGACGGAAGTTCACTCTGTACGACGCAAAAGTTCTCTTGGTAATGCACGGAAGTTCACTTCAAACGCGCCAGATTTTTTTTTTTATGAGTTCACTTTGACTGTGACGGAAGTTCATTTTGTACCGCGAGGAAGTTCACTTCGAATGCGCCAGAAGTTCACTTTGTACCACGCAGAAGGTCACCTCGAACACGCAAAAAAAGAAGTTCACTTTATATCGCGCGGAAGTTCAGTTTGCACAGTGTCGAGTGTTCTTAGTATGGTTCATGGCAAGGAGTGCCATAAGACTTTGGGTAAATCGTGGGTGGAAACGTAGAGGAGTTTATGTAGGTGGGGACACAATTACACAGGTTCGGTACGTCGCAACAATGGCGGCGCCCTACTCCTGAAATCTCACTAATCAGTTCTAAAACGTGCAGTATAAGGAATACAATGTGAGTCTAGGTTTCGCTATCTGCGATCTTTTCTCTCTGCCCTGAGGTTGCTCCCATCCGGCTTTATATAGATAGTCGGACTATGGCTTACAGGAAGGTAAACATAAAGACTAAGGAAAACATTCCTATTCTTGGTAAACAAGACATCTGAATTCTTCTCCACGTCGGATTCCGCATTGGGCCGCAATTCGGGTTTTCTAGAATCAGCCTTCCAGTGCGTCGAATTACTGGGATGCCCAATGGGCTTTGTTGCTCCATCACCCGTGGGCCACCCGGGTAATCCGGCCTTCGTCCAATGCCGGATATACCCCTATTTAGCGTATATCCGACACACATAACAAAAGTTCAATTTCGCGCAAGGAAGTTTACCTCGAAAATGCAAAAACAAAGTTCGCTTTGACCGTGCGGAAGTTCACTTTCTGCCGCGAAGAAGTTCACTTTGAGCGCCCAAAAAAAGTTTATTTATGAAGTTCACTTTGACCATGCGGAAGTTCACTTTCTGTCGCGAAGAAGTTCACTTTAGGCGCCCAGATTTTTTTTCCTGAAGTTCACTTTGACCGTGCAGAAAAACTTCACTTTCTGTTGCGAAGAAGTTCACTTCGGTGTCGCGGGGAAGTTCGCTTGCAGTTATGCGGAAGTTCAGTTCACTGAATAGCAATGCAGAAACCATCCTGACTTATTCAGGAACTGGTTTCTAAATAGCTCTTATATATATAACATGAATTTGTCCATGTATATAGAGAGAGATTTTGCTACATAGTATATTAGATTTGTTGCACTTAAAATGTTTAATTGGAGGAAGGAAAATCCTTTATTTATTATTATGTAGCACTAGGTAGCAACATGGTTATATCTTCACATGATCGTCTTCCTCTCCATCATTAGATCTTTGTTAAAAAAACAAATTGGGGCCTCTCGTCAATCCAATACCAAACCCAACATTAACATCATTGGGAAATTTCCACGGAGTCCGTAAAACCCATATAAAATCTTGCAACATTCAAATATGCCTATACAACAAAATTTTGTGGGTATGCAGCCAATCCCCATTATTTGTAGCAAAAGCTTTTATGATGAATTTTATGATGGATTTCAACAAACATAATAGAAAAAACAAACTCTCACAAAAATACTCACACCACACGGAAACAACACAAGCAATCATGGAAAAAGCATTTGCAACATAAAATATGACTCTATCCCATTGAATCTTCCAGGATCATTATATTTGAATGTTGATGTGTACGCAACAACAAAAGACCTTGTAGCATGTCAAAAAACACTCGAGCGACATAAAAAATCCTAAATACACTACCCTCTCACCATCAAATAATAAAGACGCCCAATTTTCTGTTGAATAATTAGGCATAATTTCCACGATTAATTCCAGAATATATATCATGACAAAAGCAGCTATTAACATGTGGAACTCTAACATACTAGACGCAGCAGACAACATGAATAATAGCAACACGATCTCTCTAAACATGCAAACAGTAGACATGTTAAACAGACAGATCAGGACACAGCTTCCGTACCGATCGTTTGTAGTAACGTTGTTGATGACAACGTTGGCGATGACGGGTCGGAGTAGACGACGCTTGAGGCGACGGTACGCAGCACGGCCCGACTTGTTAGGCAGACGAGCCGTCGTGGAAGCAGCGAGCAGTCGCGCGAAGCGCTTCCCAAAAACCTAATTCGCCCTCTCCCGTACAGGATCACAAAGGCGACTGGTTCCGGAGACCTGCTCTCCCGTTCGCCGGTGGACGCCGGCGCTCGGGATGGAGTAGACTACGGTGGCGGCGCAAGGAACGAGGTGTGGCAAAAACCTAGATTGGTTTCAGTGTGTGTACAGCGCCCATGGTGCGCGTCTTTTATAGTGCGGTTCGGAAAACCCTAACGTGTGCGACGTGGGAGGCCCACGCCGCACGTCCGAGTCGGTTGCAGCACGCGATACGGGAGCGACCCGAACCGCCTCAGCTGTGACGCGTCCGTCACGACTACGAAATCGGTTTTCCAAAACAGCAAAATAAACATAAGTTTTGTCTCGGCTCGAGGCTCGATTCACGAAACGCGATCGCGACGTGTCGTGTCGAGTCGAGTCGAGACGAGCGAGCGGCGGAGGAGGAGGAGGAGGACTGCGCGAGAGGCTCTTTTGTTCTCACTCACATACAATCCCTACAACACTCCACCTTATAAGGTGGTGTGCAACTCCTCAAACTTCCAATGTGGGACTAAACTTCCCACTCCCACCACTCACTTGTACACATGGGCCATTTTGAGATTTCAGAATTTGTCTATTGGGCTACCCACATATGGACCCAATATTTCAGCACACTCATATGGGCCAAATATTCCAACAATCCCCCACCAGATCTCAAATGCACATTTGAAGATTTGCCAATCCTCGCTACTTGTTTATATACTAGTGTTTCAACAGAGACTGTTAAGTTGACCTTCCGCCTAGAACCTTAAGCTACACCTATCAGCAACTTGAACAATGGACTATGCCTTGAATTGCAAGTTTTGTGCCAATAGACTTTACTCAAAGTCATAACTAGTACCTGGCTGCCAGTAGCCTACCCCGCGGGTGGAGCATGTGCGTCGTACTCCGTGGTCTCTTCATGAGTTTACTAGAGATCACCCAAATCTCATAGACTGCGACGTTTACAGTCGGACTCACATAGGTGTGTTCTTTAAAGAATGCTCTGTAGGACAGCATCTTTGCTATAAATAGCCAACATAAACACATTAAGGCATGTTGCCAACCTGCCTTACAGCTCTTTGAAAGTTATGCATCATCACTTAGAGAGGGTTTACCAAATACTCTCCTCAGTCAAACCACTAGCTTGTTCTTCCCAGGTCCTAATTCACGGGATCTCCGATCACATAGGTTGGGTTACTACTATGGTGTAACGCTTAGGGTCTCATACACATCTCCCTCGATACACTATCTATCATATTACATGATAGTCCCTTCGTAAAGGGATCTGCCAGGTTTTTGTCTATTTGAATATACGTAACAGTAATTACTCAGGAGTTTCTCAATTTCCTGACAGACTTCAAACGTCTTTTGATGTGTCTTGATGACTTCGCATTATCCTTAGAACTGGTCACCTTGGCAATCACCGTTTGATTGTCACAGTTCATGAGGATAGCCGGTAATGGTTTCCAACCACCGGCAAGTCCATCAAGAGCTCACGCAGCCATTCTGCCTCAACAGTGGCTGTATCTAAAGCAGTAATTTCTGCTTCCATGGTTGACCTCGTCAATATGGTCTGTTTACAAGACCTCCATGACACTGCGCCACCTCCAAAAAGAAATGCATATCCACTTGTGGCGTAGAGCTCATCTACATCTGAAATCCAGTTGGAGTCACTATATCCCTCAAGCACAGCAGGGTGCCCTGAATAATGAATCCCATAGCTCATAGTACCATTCAGATAGCGCATGACCCTTTCAAGTGCATGCAATGATCATTACCCGGGTTTGACATGAACCTGCTCAATTTGCTCACAGCAAAAGAGATGTCAGGCCTCGTCGCGCTCGCAAGGTACATGAGTGAACCGATTATTTGAGAGTATCTCAATTGATCTTTCGTAATCCTCTTGTTCTTTCGAAGCGTCACACTAGGATTATAAGGTATTGGAGAAGGCTTGCTATCAATAAAGCCAAAGCGGCTCAAGATCTTCTCAACATAGTGTGATTGCGTCAACGTAATCCCACTCTCATCCTTAATAAGCTTAATGTTAAGAATTACATCAGCTTCTCCCAGATCTTTCATATCAAAACACTTTGATAGAAAAGACTTGACCTCATTGATCACAATTATACTTGTACCGAAAATCAGTATGTCGTCAACATACAAGCATAATATAACACTATCGCCCCACCATGGCGGTAGTATACACACCTGTCAGCCTCATTAATGACAAAGCCCGTAGAAGTTAAACTTCTGTCGAACTTCTCATGCCATTGCTTAGGTGCTTGTTTCAGTCCATACAAAGATTTTAACAATTTGCACACCTTTCTCTCTTCACCTTTTACCACAAACCCATCAGGCTGATCCATATAAATTTCCTCTTCCAACTCTCCGTTAAGGAAAGCTGTCTTTACGTCCATTTGATGAACGATAAGACCATAAGAGGCAGCCAGGGAAAGTAGTACACGAATGGTGGTCAGTCTAGCAACATGTGAATAGGTGTCAAAATAATCTTCGCCTTCTCGCTGAGTGTAGCCCTTGGCTACAAGCCGTGCCTTGTACTTCTCAATAGTACCATCAGGCCTTAGCTTCTTCTTGAACACCCACTTACAGCCCACTGGCTTACAACCATAAGGTCGTTCAGATAACTCCCACGTCCCATTAGAAAGAATGGAGTCCATCTCGTTATGGACAGCTTCTTTCCAGTCATCTGCATCTGGAGATGCAAATGCCTCTGCAATAGACGTAGGAGTATTGTCCACAAGGTACACAATGAAATAATCACCAAAGGATTTTTCAATCCTCTGTCTCTTACTCCGTTTAGGAGCTTCATTGTCATCCTTCTCAAGAACGTCTCATCATGTGGTTGCTCAGTATGATCACTAGATGTACTAGATTCCGGAATTAATTCAGAAGAAAATTTAGCAAAGCTATGCATATCTTTCATAGGAAACATATTCTCAAAAAATGTTGCATTGCGAGATTCCATAATAGTATCAACATGCATATCAGGTACCTCAGATTTAACCACTAGAAATCTATAACCAATGCTACGCTGAGCATAACCTAGAAAGATACAATCCACTGTTTTCGGTCCGAGTTTGCGTTTCTTTGGAATTGGAACGTTGACTTTTGCCAAGCATCCCCAAGTACGCAAATAAGAAAGTGATGGTTTTCTCCCAACCCACTCCTCATAAGGGGTTTTCTCTTTATTCTTGTTAGGAACTTTATTCAGGACATGACACGAAGTCAACAGTGCCTCCCCCCACCATGCCTTAGATAAACAGCAGTGTCCAACATGGCATTCACCAAGTCGGTCAGCGTGCGGTTTTTCCTCTCAGCAATCCCGTTTGATTGTGGCGAGTAGGGAGGCGTCCTCTCGTGAATAATACCGTGTTCCTCACAGAATCCATCAAATACTTTAGAGAAATACTCTCCACCACGATCCGACCTAAAATGCTTGATCTTTCTCTCTAATTGATTTTCAACTTCAGCCTTATAGATTTTAAAGTAGTCCAAAGCCTCATGTTTAGTTTGCAACAAATAAACATAGCAGAATCTAGTAGCATCATCAATGAGTGTCATGAAATATCTCTTTCCACCTTTTGTCAACACACCATTCATCTCGCATAGATCAGAATGTATGAGTTCTAGAGGTGCCAAGTGTCTCTCCTCGGCTGCCGTGTGAGGCTTCCGAGGTTGCTTAGATTGCACACAACTATGGCACTTAGAACCTTTGGCAATGGTGAAATTCAGAATTAAACTTAAACTGGATAGCCGAGACAGTAAACCAAAATTAACATGACATAAACGAGAGTGCCAAACACTACCATCTGAATCAACATTGCCACAAATATGGTTTACCGACTTATTGCAAAAATCGGAAAGAGAAAAGCGGAACAAGCCTCCGCACTCATAGCCTTTACCAATAAATTGTCCAAATCTCGACACAACTACTTTATTGGACTCAAACACTACTTTAAACCCATCTCTGCAAAGAAGTGAGCCGCTGACGAGATTCTTATTCATAGAAGGGACATGATGCACGTTCCTCAGCTGCAAGATCTTCCCCGAAGTAAACTTCAGATCTACCGTGCCAACACCACGAACAGAAGCATGTGACCCATTCCCCATTAGGACGGAAGAATCCCGTGCGACCTGATAAGAAGTGAACATAGAGATGTCAGCACACACATGAACATTAGCACCCGTATCAATCCACCAACATGGAGATTGATGAACTGAAAGTACCATCGGTATATTACCGTACCCATCAGTGTTGCTAGCGGTCACCACGTTGAAATTCTTTGAGCCTTTCTTCCCTTTCTTGTCTGCACGGTCTGGGCAGTCAACAGAAAAGTGGCCGAGCGCTCCACACGTAAAGCACTCGAGCCCATCTTTGTTCAGCACCTTCTTCTTCTTATTATTCTTAAAGGCAGTAGTGTTCACAGGACCATTGAACCGGGGCTTATAGTTCCCTTTGTTCTTGCTGTTATTCTTGACGTGATGATTTTTCTACACCATATTGGCGCTAGACTGCAAATCACCACCTCTCTCAGTTGTGTCCTTTGCTCGGGCTTTCTCCTCAACATCAAGAGACGCTATCAGGTTTTCAACCGATATCTCCAGTCTCTTATGTTTGAGAGATGTGGCAAAATTCCTCCACGAAGAAGGCAGCTTTGCAATAATGCATCCAGCCACAAACTTATCAGAATCACACACTTGAGCAGATCAAGCTCCTTCGCAATGCACTGTGTCTCATGAGCCTGTTCGACTACAGAACGGTTATTCACCATCTTGTAGTCGTTAAAGCTCTCCATGATATACAGCTCACTGCCAGCATCGGACGCACCGAATTTAGTATTCAGTGCATCCCAGAGCTCCTTAGCATCTTCGATGTGCATATACACATCGCACAGACGTCCTTCCAGGACACTCAGAATACAACCTCTGAAATTATTATTGGCTTCCTTGAACTTATTCTGAACCTCGTCAGAAACTCCTTCAGGAAGGCCATTCATAATAATGTCCCACACTTTTATGGACTGGAGCCACAGTTGGCTTCTCAGTTGCCATCTCTTAAAGGTGGTACCATTGAACTTTTCCGGTTTCATCGAATCACTTAAGTGGGCCATAGTCAGTTCAGGAAATTGCCTACAATTAGGTTTTGGATTGTTGAATAATTAGGCATAATTTCCACGATTAATTCCAGAATATATATCATGACAAAAGCAGCTATTAACATGTGGAACTCTAACATACTAGATGCAGCAGACAACATGAATAATAGCAACACGATCTCTCTAAACATGCAAACAGTAGACATGTTAAACAGACAGATCAGGACACAGGTTCCGTACCGATCGTTTGTAGTAACGTTGATGATGACAACGTTGGCGATGACGGGTCGGAGTAGACGACGCTTGAGGCGATGGTACGCAGCACCGCCCGACTTGTTAGGCAGACGAGCCGTCGTGGAAGCAGCGAGCAGTCGTGCGAAGCGCTTCCCAAAAACCTAATTCGCCCTCTCCCGTACAGGATCACAAAGGCGACTGGTTCCGGAGACCTGCTCTCCCATTCGCCGGTGGACGCCGGCGCTCGGGATGGAGTAGACTACGATGGCGGCACAAGGAACGAGGTGTGGCAAAAATCTAGATTGGTTTCGGTGTGTGTACAGCGCCCACAGTGCGCGTCTTTTATAGTGCGGTTCGGAAAACCCTAACGTGTGCGACGTGGGAGGCCCACGCCGCACGTCTGAGTCGGTTGCAGCACGCGATACGGGAGCGCCCCGAACCGCCTCAGCTATGACGCGTTCATCACGACTACGAAATCGGTTTTCCAAAAGAGCAAAATAAACATAAGTATTGTCTCGGCTCGAGGCTCGATTCACGAAACGCGATCGCGACGTGTCGTGTCGAGTCGAGTCGAGACGAGCGAGAGGAGGAGGAGGAGGAGGAGGAGTGCACGAGAGGCTCTCTTGTTCTCACTCACATACAATCCCTACAATACTCCACCTTATAAGGTGGTGTGCAACTCCTCAAACTTCCAATGTGGGACTAAACTTCCCACTCCCACCACTCACTTGTACATATGGGCCATTTTGAGATTTCAGAATTTGTCTGTTGGGCTACCCACATATGGACCCAATATTTCAGCACACTTATATGGGCCAAATATTCCAACATTTTCCGCTTTTTCTCACCACGAATCCAGCCTACTAGAGCCAGATTGCACAACCTCGGCACATCTCCCTCATTCACGGTGTCTTACTGGAGCTCGACATCAAGGCATCAAGTTACACCTCCAAAATAACCATCTGGGGCGCAAGCTCAGAAGGGGAACATCTATATTAGAGGATAGTCATGCCCAAGGAGTAAGAATGAGGAGGAGGCACCTTTAGGAGGAGAATAAATCCATTGGGTAGGATTTTTCTTAGGCAAAGATACAACCGAGACCTATTTGTTTTTATCAACTAAAAACACAAGTCCTTCCCATTTTGTAAGAATTGTAATTTTCCTAAAAGGGTGTCAAACTAAAAATTTCCTTCTCATACATACACATATATATTAAACCGAAAATAAAAAATAAAGAGAGACTTGATATGACACCAAGGTGACCAAATCAAGGAAGTAACTAAGAAACAATATCGGCGAATACTCCGTTTGTTGCCACGAGAACCTTTTTCTTAAATGGGGGAAACTCCCGAGCCTCACATCAATAGATGTACATGCCTTTAATAAAACATGTTCCAATATCCAAACAATACAAAAAGGTTTTCAAGGTGATATATCACCGATCGGCAAGGGTCGATACATGAATCAAGCACCGAAAGAAAACAATAAACAAGCGACTAAGCATGATGTAGTCGATTAACATGACGCCAACTAGCACGGATGACGGTATCCTGAGCGACCATCAGCAGCCGTGTGCACCCAGTAGCCATTAGCTCCCGCTGATCCTGTGGGAGTAGGTACGCCCACAACATATTCCAATGAACATCGATGTGAAAAACCTGCAAAAAAAATTGTAACTCTTGATTTTTAACACCATATTACCGTGACCGTTCCAAAACGAGCAACATAAGGTGACACACCAATAGATATCCTAGCCTTAGTTATTTTTGTCTATTCCGTTTAACCAATTTCCAAACATATTTGATATATTGGTTGGGGTGTAATACTATATGCAAAGTAAACCACACACCAGACCATCTTAGCAAAAGGACATGATAAGAACAAATGTTCTATGGACTCCACCGAGTCACAAAAACAACATGTTGTATTACCTTGCCATTTTTGTTTAACCAAATTATCCTTTGTAAGTAAAACTTATTTATAAAGGAATCACATATTTTTTAATCTTGAGTGGCATTTTCAACTTCCTAAATGCAGAAATCTCGTGTGACCGTTCATATATTCCCCGTACATTGATTTAAACGTAGATATCCCAAAGTCAGTAAGTTTCCAAACAAACTTATCTTGCTCTTCAGAAATCTAAACACCAACCAATATCTCACAAAGATGGAGCCAAATACACCGCCTGTTACCAGTTAAGTTCCTTCTAAAACTGATGTTAAATGGCCTTTGAGAGAATACATTGGAACCAACATATTTTTATGGTTTACACTGTTGTACAGAGCTGGATATTGAATCGATAAAGGAGAATCCCCGATCCAGAAGTCCTTCCAAAATCTAGTGCTCCCACCATCA
The DNA here is from genome assembly GCA_028641055.1 of Alopecurus myosuroides. Lineage (NCBI taxonomy): Eukaryota > Viridiplantae > Streptophyta > Magnoliopsida > Poales > Poaceae > Alopecurus > Alopecurus myosuroides. The sequence continues at coordinate 288,033,843 of CM054060.1, read as the reverse complement.
CCAATTTGAAAGAAGCCGTTATTAAAGAAACTAAATTTAACTCGCATGAGCCCCTTCAAAAATCTAGAATCAGCTGGCTCTTCCTTCGCTTGTGCCAAAGTTTTGTTCTGCAAATATTTATTTTGTAGCAACTCTTGTCACATCCCTTGCTCATTACGCAATTTGGGCAATCGATTTTTTTTTGTCTAGAACTTGAATACCCAACCCACCCTGGTCTTTGGGTCTATACACAATGTTCCATTTAGTTAACCGATATTTTATGTTATTCTCTTCACTTTGCCAAAAAAGTGAGATCTATAAAAGTCCAGGCGTTATTTATCAACTTTGTGTATCTCTAAAAAGGAAAGAATAAACATTGGTAAACTAGCGAGAACAATTTTGATAAGAACAAGTCTATCCTATAGGATAATAACTTGCCTCTCCAACACCCTAATTTGCTCTCAAAATGACATTCCAGCCGAATGCCATTCTAAAATGTGCAACTTCCTATAATGGATAGTTTCACCGAGGTACCTAAAGGGAAAGATCCCGATTCCCAACCAAATATAATTTTGTACTGTTGTTCATCATCCATGGATTTTACAAAACAATATATATCACTTTTATGAAAGTTTATTTTCATCCCACACAATTGCTCAAACAAACATAAGATTCGTATTTACTGCCTTCTCCAAATCATGCTCCATACATAGGATAGTATCATCGGCATATTGCAGAATAGATACCACTCCCTCAACCAAATGAGGGATAAATGCACCCAAATGTCCATCCTCGTTTTCTCTAGCAATAAGAACAGCTAACCCTTTTCTCTCGCTATATGAAGAGCATGGGAGATAATGGATCACACTTCCTTAGCCCTTTTCTAGTCTGAAAGTAATGACCAATGTCATTATTAACTTCCACTCCTACACTACTCCCTCCATCCGAGTATTTAGGTCTCTAAAAAACTAATTGCCCCAAAACATAACCAAAATAAGTCCCCATAAGAATTAAATCCACCTAACAAATTCCTACATTTACCCCTAGCCGCAACCCTTTTCTCTCGCCCCCGTTTATCTCTCTCTCATTGGATGCATGTAGTTTTGATTTATATTTTCAACGGGCCAAAGTGACGGTTTGGTTGCATGTACTTAATGCACTGATTAAAAATAATCTTAACTAAATCACTCATTGGACTAAACCATATGAGAGGAGGTGATCGATTGTACCTGTAGAATGATACCTTGGTCTCGTTGCAATTTGCTAGGGGCCCTAAATACCCGGACGGAGGGAGTACCTCCCTTAACAAATGTTGCAATCCATTCACACTACTTCGTTGGGAAACGTTTCATCCGTAAAATTGTTGCAAGAACTGCCGTTTAACTTTGTCGTACGTCTTCTCAAAGTATATTTTAAAAAAGAACACCATCCATATTCTTCATATGAAGTTCATGAATAGTTTCATGCATGACAAACATATCTTTGAGTATATCTCTTCCTGGCATAAACGTGGACTGAGTAGGCGCAATCACTTTATCCGCGATCCCAATAATGCGACCGGTGGTGACTGATACGTCCAAAACGTTTCTATAATTTTTTTAATGTTCCATGCTTGTTCCTTATGATTGCCACATGCTTTTATGACGTTTTTATAATATTTTAGGGTGTTTTTCTGGACTGGCCTATTAACCCAGTGCCTAGAGTCAGTACTGTTTTCTGATGTCCTTTTGTTTCACAAAATTTGTACACGAAATATTAGTGAAAGGACAACGATGTTACCTAGAGGAGGGGGCGGATGTGAATAAGCGATTAAAACTTTTCCAGTTAAGGCTTGCTAAATGCGGAAATAAACTAGGTGTTTAAATTAACAATCACATAACCTAAATATTCTAGGCTCAACTAAGTTCACCAACAACTTATGCTAAGAAAGACAAGTAACAAGGTGATAGAAACATATATGACTTCAAGCACGAAGGCTATCACAACATAAATTGCATAAGTAAAAAGCTCGGTTATAGAAATAACCGAGACACAGAGAGACGATGATGTATTCCTGAGTTGCTCCTTTTGAGGGGAGTACGTCTCGTTGGAGGGGTGTGAGCTCGCCACAACAGGCCTAGTCAATGCCACAAATGCGTCACCCTATTCTCTGATGAACCTCGCCACAAAGGCCTAGTTCACCTTCCACTATTGGCAACCTTCGATCGAGGCAGGTATCCACAACTTAATTGTAGGCTCTCGATGTCACCACAATCTTGAGGCACGCATCCACAACTCAATTGGAGGCTCCCAAGAACACCACAAGTCGTTTAGGGTCCAATACACAAGATTAACAAGTCCACAAACTTTTACTTCCACGAATTCTCGTGGAGAGAGCAAACCGATGCAAAAATGCAAGAGCACAAGTGCTCAAATCATTCACTCTAAAATTTCAACAAAGAAACAAATACTTATGGGGGAATAAGAGAGTAAGAACAAAGGGGGGATAAACATCAAGAACTCCAAGATCTAGATTCACTAAGTTCCCCTCACTAAGAGGAGAGATGGATTAGTGGAAATGTAGATCTAGATCTCCTCTATCTTCTCGCTCAAAGATATGCAAGAATCATAGGAGCGATTGAGGGAGGGGCAAGCTTTGCAAGGTTAACAATGATGTGGAGAGAGGGGAAAAATCGTGCTTGGTAAGATCCTCTCTTTGGGGAAGAAGGTGGCCTTATATAGGTCCCCACGAAAAAGAGCTGTTGCAGGAAAAATCACACCGAAGACTCCGGACTGAAGACAGAACTTGACACCCCTTGGAACAACCCCGTGGAGGTGTCCGGAGGCCGGAGATTCCTGCCCTAAGGCTGGAGATTCCGCCCTACCCGAAAACTACAGAAACACCAACACGAAGAATGCCACAACTTTTGCATCCAGACCCCATTTTCGATGATCTTTGGCTTGTTGAGTTCACAATGATGAGATCTACAAGACCATGAAGAGAAACATCATTGCCCAACAATGGAACTTAAAACCAAATGGGGAAATGTTTGACCTCTCTAACAAGAACAACTAGTAAAACCTCCAATACCGAAAACACAACAAGTTTTTCTTATGAAATCTAATTTTCGATAAACCTTGGCTTGTCATGAAGATCACGACAAGCACCAAAGCCCAAAAAATGTAAAATCCAAATAGGAACCAAGAAACATGATATGCCAAGTATGCAAAGGTTTGAGCTCTCCACAAAGATGCGATCAAGTTACTCACTTTTTTTTTGACACCAATACTGTGGGGGAAACCCCCACAGCCCCCCATTTATTAAAAAATAAAAGTTATTTACAGTATGTACATATTTACAAAAGATTCAGGGGAGTGAATCAATCCATGATGTCAAAAAATCAGAGAGATCTCTCTTCACCCTGTACTTAAGCAGGGTGACTTCCTGTATAAACATGGCCTTCCAACCTCTAAAACTGGGTTTGATATTCTTGAATATCCAACCATTTCTCTGCTTCCAGATACTCCAGCAGTCTAGAATAATTATCTCCACAAAACAATGACCAGAGAAATGCCTCTTGGCAGACCTGATTGTAAAGATTGAAGAACCTCCACAAAACAAGTTACTCACTTGAGAGCCCCTCTTGGTAGTATGAGTACCGATCCTGTAATCCGGTCTCCCCACAAGCATGAGACCGGTAAAATAGAAAATGTATCAAGATCATAAATTTTCCTTGAGCATTCCACTTGATTTAGATGATGTCGATCTTGACTCTCTCAAGTTGGATCTCCTTTCTTGATCGTGCATGCTAGCACAAGCTCCGCTTGATGAAGACTTTCAAATTTCTCCCACATACACCACTATGGGTGAGACCATCTTCGGAAAATCTTCATATGACAATTATCTCCAACTTGGTCTTTTGGCAGGGAAAATCCTAAGTCTAGAGACTCCGGCCCCTGCACACCGGAGACTCTGGCTACGCTGGAAACTCCATGCATTCTTCAGACACTTTCTGGTGAGACTCCAGTGGGTGACACCACTTGATCACTATGCTGAAGAATCCTGAATCTGCAGACTCCGGTCCGACCCTGGAGACTCCGTCCTTGAGAATTCTGTCAGCACTTCTAGATCATTTTCTTCCTATCTTGATCTTCCAACAAGAAGCTTGATAACGAACACTACTTGACGTCATCTACCATGGGATATATGAAATCCTTCTTTTGGTGCATGCCCATGGAACGATACCTAACCACACATACAAATGGCACACACACGTATCATGTGTTAGTTTACAAAGCTATATAGACGAATGCTTACCATACCACGAGATACACAATTCCATTTGGTACATCTTGTAGCTTTGTGTGTTGATCACTTGCTTGATCAACCTTGTATCTTTTCTTCATTCTTCATTTTATGATGTCTTGAAGGTAACCATTGAAATACATCCAGTCCTTTTCTTCAAGACACACTTGCAATATGCACAACTCTATACATGACCATTCTTCATATGAATTCTTGAATATAAAAATTGTCATCATGGAAGATTTTAGATTCCAACACATGAATTCCAGTATTTCCTATGGACAAGATCTACAAATATATCTCAATGCAAACATTATTCCATAAGGATTGTCATTAATTATAAAAACCACATATGGGGGCACCATGCACTTTCAATTAGCGAAAGGTCCTAATCCACGGAGGTCACTTTTTACCCGGAACGAAGACGAAGCCCGAGGGGGGGGGACATAGGATGGTCCACCCCACTAGGCGAGCCCATGGCATGGCCTAAGGGGGGCGCCACGCCACCCTATCGCCTGGTGGTTATGGGCCTCCCCCGGCACCACATTTTTGGCTATAAACTGCCTTCTACCCAAAAACCCTAGGAGACGGAGAATTTTCCATGAAACAGATACGGAGGCGTCGTCACATCAAAAGTCTAATATAGGGCTTCTGTTTTGGCACCCTGACGGAGGGGTGGATCGTCACTGAAGGCTTCTTCATCACCATGTCTGCCTCCCCGGTGATGTGTGAATAGTTCATCCTTGAACTACGAGTCCATAGCAGTAGCTAGATGGAGATATTTTCTTCTCGTGTTATCCTGCCACGGTTTTGTGAGCTGCCTAACATGATCAAGATCGTTCTTATGTAATTGCTACATGTTGTGTTCACTGGGATCCGATGAATCACACAATTATGATTAGTTTGTTAATGTCTTTTGTTTGAACTTCACTTATACCTTGTTAGTGTTTTGATGTGCTCTTGCACACTCTCCAATGTGTATGGCTTATTTGGCCAAGTTGTTGTATGCATCTCCAAGATAGGGTTTTATGCTAGATAGTGGGTTCATGCCTACTTGTTGCCTGCGTTCGAGTGGCAGAAATTTGCATGGGAAAGGATGTGTTATTGTCACTAAGGGAAAAACATCGATGTTCTTGTTTGCGTGATGGGAATTATTGTTTACATTATGTATTGATCTTAATGCAATTGTGTGTTTCTTACAGCTTAATACCAGAGAGATTGGTTGGATAGATTTCTTGAGGCGGACTATTAGATATAGATACATGCGGATAGCGGTTTATATGCCTTAACGTAATGCCTACATGATTAGAACCCATGAACTTTTTCTTGTCATAATATATTGTTATGCCTTCATGATTTATCAATTTTCTAATTGTAGTGTGCTTACCCAACATGTGTAATTGTTTTATAGAGCGACACCACAAGTGAAACTATGGCCCCCAGTCCTTTTTTTTATATTGATTACAACCTCGTTTACGTGCATTTCATAATCACTTTCTCACTGTTCCATTTTACTTTTCATCTCCAAACACATCATACGTTTAATACTTTTGTTTTCAGCAAGACGGGAAACTTGGCAACTTTCTGGATAGTTGGGGACGAAAAAGAGTTTATGCTTTGTGTGCAGGTTCAAACTTGTTGAAGCGCTAGACAACAAGCAACCTAATTGATCATGTTTGAAATCCTATTGGATTTATAAATTTGGTTTCTAACCGAGAGAAATTTTCTACTACGCTACATCATACCTTCCTCTTGGGACTCCCAATGGGTTTAGTAAAAAAAAAATTGAAACTGACATTGAGAAGACAAGTAGGTTTATATTGCTGAATTTGTACCGCATTCTATTTCTTTGAAAGTAAAGTAATTACCCCGAAGGTAAGTCTGAACAATGGCAAGTCACTGTTTTTCAACTGAACAAACACAGCCAAGAGATCATCCTTGATCACACTCCAGGATTTTTTATAAAACTCCACGGGAATCCATCAGGCCCGAGAGCCTTATTATGCTCAATTTGTAAAATGACATCATATATCTATTTCTCTTGAAAGTCGGCAATACGAATAGCGCTTTCCTCCTCGTAAAGTTGAGGTATATCATCTCTTTCATACTTGATCAAAGAAATATTAGATGGGTCCGCTGATTCGAATAATTTCTTATAGTATTCAAAAATATAGACTTTAAGTTTTTTTCACCTACTATGTTTTCTTCATCTTACTCGAGCTAAATATCTTTTTTTCTTTCTATGTTTACCTTTAGTAATAAGATGAAAATATTTCATATTATTTCAACCCTTCTGTATCTACTTAATATTACCGCGTTGCGCCCATTTGGTCCCCTCGTCACGTCCTTTTTGCCACCGACAAAGGGTAAGTTTCAGCTTAACATCGAGATTATCAATAATCGTCGAGTCTCTTAATTTCTCTTTCTAGAAAATCCCGCCCTGGTTTTTGCCCAACCTTTTAGATAACGTCTTATAGTTGGGCATTGCTAACTTACGGTTAACCGTAGGACAGGTCAAAATTCTGACATAATGTTTCCGATTATGGTTCCTCAATCAGTGCGTACTTTCCTATTTTGGTACTGTTCATATGGCAAAAAAGTTACAGCAGCAGCATGTCTTAGAGCAAGTACAATAAGGCCATGTAAGCGGGCTATAAGGAATTAAATAATATATTTGTGCTTAGTTGGATGAGAGAGAAGAGGAGAGAGAAGAGAAGCGGGCTACAAGATAGTAGCCAGCTCTTGCACGTGCTCATAGGCACTTTGTGAGAGTGTAAGGTGGGCCATGTGTTGACAAAATAGTGCATGTATATAGTATACTATTGTATATGTTGGCTATAACCTGGCTATGAGATGACATGGCAATGCCTTATAGCCAGCAGCCGGCTCTATTATTAACCATGCTCTTAGAAAAAGAAAGGAAAGTAAGAAACGGAGAAGAGGAAACTTAATGCTGCATGCAAGTGGCCCCAGACATAATTTAATTTACATGTGCATTTGTCACCGGAGAATTAATGAGTTCCGCCCGAGCAGGAACTCACCGTGCATACGGTCAACCGTAAGGGAGCATTCCTGCGTCTTATAAGCCTTAATTTGTTTTGCCATATATCAATAGGAGTATCGCCATCGGATATACGAGGATTGCTACCAATATGAGAGCCTGCACCCCTGAATTGATCCAACCCTGAACGAGTCAATGCACACGTCGTCACTAACGGAATTTTTTTTATCCCATTCACGCTATTGAGAACACGATTCAGCTTTTCGAAGGTAGGTTTTCGCGATGATTAGTCCAAGTGTATTGCCTGCATGAGAGCTTAATTTCTTTCAGGTTCAGACTCTCAATAATAGTGTTAAACATAAAATAAAATGCATTTTATTCTCCATGAGGCAAGATGCATCTGATTAGCTGAGCGCTAAGTTATGAATATGTATGGTCATGCAAATTAAATATGTCAAAGTCTATTGTTCTCAAGGTTTTGTTACATCAAAACATAATCATATGTCTCTATATATATAAGTGCATCAGTGAGTTTAACTAACAAAACTAGTATCCGAGGATCCTGGTTGAAAGCTGGAGCAGCGGCTGCAACGCACTAGGTGCGAACTTCCTTGCGAATAGGGAGCATACATCCGCCGGCTGCCCGTTGTACATACACCTCTCCTTATCTTTCTTCCCCGCTAGCCTCTCCATGAAGGCCTCGCTCGCATCGCCGGCGCCGAACATGGCCGGGTGCGAGCCACCGCGGGACCAGTCGACCCACGTGACGCTCCGATTGGCGATGCTTCCCGGCATCTCTATGCTAAGCACGGTGGGGAGGTAGTGCTCGTCCACATAGCAGGGTGGCCGGCACACCTCCCGGAACCTCGGGTAGTATCGACCGTCGGCCACCACGAAGACGGCGAGACATCGGTCCACTTCAAACCACTGTGCGCCCTTGCGCCATTGCGAGATGGACACCTCGGGGGCGAGGCCGGCACGGTACCGGCCCCGGCCGTGCGGGCCTGGGTCCTCGAATGCGTTGACGAAGCTGTGGCGAGAGCGGGTCAGGTAGGCGTGAATGGCGTGGAGGGGGTGCAGCGGGATGCATGACTCGGAGAGGAGGACGAAGCGCTCGTTTGAGAGGTCGAGGAGCGCGTTTGCGAGCAGACGGCGCTCCGCATCCACCACGCTCGTCTCGCCCCACCTAGTCGCCTGCGAAAACATATACAGAGTATTAATAAAGGACGGATTAATTAGAGTGTTTTTTTACTTTCCATGATGCGAGCAAGACAGTACTAAAATCTTGGCAAAGGAAAATCATAGGAATACAAACTGGGAAGAAATTAGGGGTGTGCAAAAAGGTTTAGAGTCAAACCGGCTAAAACTGGATGAGAAAAGCTAGTTCAATTTCTTTCTCTTGCGCGTGACAAAATTTTAGCGCTGGCATAAAAAATTGTCTACCGCGGTTTCCACCGGTTCCGTTTCTGCGCGCGATAAGAAATGATGGTAAGAATTGTATGGTACTATCTAGCTCCAGCACAAATTTTGCAATCTACGGTATTATCTAGAATTACTTTATCAAAAAACGAGTATATATCTAGAATTAACATTGCATCCCAATCCCGAAGAAGATATTTTTGGATAAAAAGAAAGGGCCACGCGAAGAGGATTCTTGGCCGTGGCATCATTGACAGGGACACGATGCTCATCGCTTTCAGCTGTCACACTCTGGAGCAGCCCTTGTGAAGTGCCGTTCAAACCAGAGTGTTTCAGGGCACGTCATCGTCCGTGTGCGTTCACGATCCGTCCGATCCGAATCGGGCGACCGTTCTTCCGACAACCAGGCCGAAGCATCCATCCAAACAAGGAAGAGAGAAGCGAACTTTGATCGCAACAGCTAGCTATCTAGGCGGCGTACCTTGCTTGGGACCTGGCGGCGGTGGAACGGCGACGACGGCGGGAAATCGAGCCGGTACCCCGGCGTGGTGTGCACGTACACCGAGTACAGCCCGCTCCCGCCGGTGCCGTTGAAGAACCGCTCCCAGAGCGGCGCCAGCGGCAGCGGCCCGCGGGTGAGGAACATGAAGGCCACCTTCCCCGGCGCCGACGGCCGCCGCCGTCTGCGCGGCTCGAACGACGCCGCCCACAGCAGCTCCTCGTCGCTCATGTTGTGCCACGCGCTCTTCACCGGCGGCCGCGCCCACCACCGCTCGACCACCACCTCCTCCTCCTTCTCCTCCGCGCACGGTAGGACGTCGGGGACGGCGAGCGTCGGGAGGCGGTAGTACGAGGCGGCGCCACCGCCGCCGAGGACGAAGAGGAGGAGCGCGGCGGCGAGGAAGCCGGTGGCGAGCACCGCCAAGACGAGCAGCGGCCGCACGAGGAGTTTCACCGGGAAGCTCCTCCCCGGCGCCGGCGCCCTCGCGGGAGCGTGCCCGTCCTTGCTGCTGCTGCTGTCGACCACCACCGCCCCTCCTCCTCCTTGCATGCCGCTCCTGATCGAACTCAGGAAACCCCAACGACAAGGTAGAGAATCTCAGAGAGGAATCCGCCTAATTGGCTCGATCGAAATATCTAAAAAAGAATTGGGATTGGATGCTCCCAGAGCAGCAGCTATCGGTTACTGATCGGAGGCGAGCGGTTCCTGATCGCTCCAGAGGAACAAAGCAAAATACGTACTAGACGTGAATACTGTTATACTGAGGAAAAAAAATAAATCGGAGTGTAACGGCTGTGTAGACGCACACGGGGGAGGCAAAGATTTTATTCCTTGCTTGGACGTGGGCGTGCTACAAGGAACACCCCCCGCATAAAGAACATCATCAATTCGCCGCTGCTGCGCATCAATTTTACCCGGTCGAGCCCACGTCCAGCCAAGAACAGCGAGCACCAAATTAATCGGGCACTAAAAAATAAAGCAAAAAAAAGGCATAAATAATTATACAATCATATACTACCAATTGAGAGATATATATACAGTTGCTGGACAATCTGGAAAAAGGGATTTCAATCTCCAGGAATTAATTAAGGTGATACGCTGATGGTGCCGCTGGTAAGGAAACAATCGATGGAAAAGGTTTGAGGCCTCGCGGTTTGGGATTTCCTTCAGCTTGCTAGCTACTCACTCTGTTTCCAAAATGGATGACTTCTAATTTGTCCAAACATTCATGTATGCAAACACTAAAATATGTCGACGTACATGTTTGTTTAGACAAACAGAAGTCATCTATTTTAGAACGGAGGGAGTACGAGGAGGATGAGGAGTTCCAGTTCCAAGCAGAGCTAGCTGTGGTCTTGTCCAATCGAGCAGTAACAGACAAACCGACTTGGCGCTGGTGGTGTGTCGGTAAGATCATCCTCCTCCACGTCTCTGTGCTACAAAAAAAAAAAAATGGAGAGAAAGAATAATAGAGCTAGAGGGGCACAGCAGAGCCATGAATCTTGTTGGGAGGTTTTTCCGCAGGATTTTTCTCTTGATGTCCCCTCCAAGATTAAGGTTTCCAATTCAAACCAGTACCACGAAGAGAATCGAAACAGGCGAAATGTTTTCTTCATCATCGATTCTTCTGACAGAACATAGAGTCGTGGCCGAGCATTTCACAAGTTTGACGGTTTAAAATTTATCGGAATTACAATACAAATAGTTTGATAAGGCCTTCACATCATCGGACTCTTAACAAATAAATTCGAGATATGATGTAAGTAGCTATGTAGCTTGCCTTGGTGTAAAAATACCATGTGTCATAATTGGTATCCATTTTCAGAGGGGGGTACCATGGTTGTAATCCTCACTATGCAATAGCGAAAGGTGGCGTCCTCGACGTGCTGAAAAAAAATCTTAGGTAAGGTGACACTAATGGAGGTCCGATGAATTAGAAAGCATTGTGTGAAACCACAACAAAGCTTATTCTTGCTTCCACCACAAACGAGGTGGTTAACATGTGCCATATTATTGGACAGGAAGGACCACCCAGACAACGCTCGCCTCATCTGGATATACTCGCTCCATCTCAAAATAATTGTCATTGCGACGAATGTATATAGATGCATTTTAGTGCTACATACATCAATTTTAATCAATTTCACGGACAATTATTTTGTGACGAAGTGAGTACATAACCCTAAAGCCGACATACCACTAAATGTGTGGTGTCACTTGCCTCCACCACAATAGCCACACCGAGTAGAATGTTGTGTTTAGTCCCACCTCAATTGGCGGAGGGAACAGAGAGCAACCTGGGATTGCGTAATACCTCTTTAAGTCTGTGTTGCTGTCTTGTTGGGTCTGTTGGTGGCTTCGACACTCATGTAGAGGGCCCATGACGCATTTGGGTGTGAGGCATTGATTAAGTGAACCCGGGATTGCGTAAAAACTTAGAAACATATTATCAAATTTTACATGGTCAGAAGGGTCGAGAGAGAGGGAGGGAGGTGGGGGTTAAAACAAGATATGTTGAAATCTGAAATAATATAAGGTATAGAAAACCAGAAGAATCTAGCAGGAGAACACAAAATTGGGAAACTAAATAGGCAAAAGACACCAAAAAAAAACCTCGAGTCGCTTGAAATTTAAATAGATATGATGACAATAATAGAGCATATCTAGTGATACCACACCTCACATGATACCACGGTCGCACTCCTTCAAATTTAGATTATATGTTTGTAAAAGTTTCAAAACAAAATTTGGAATATTCACAAGATGTGTGTTTACAATCCTAAAATTTTGAGGACCAAATTAAAACTACGCACGGAGAAACAAAAAACACAATCAAACATAAATAGTGTCACGAAAAGACAAAAAACACAAATGTCTTTTTCCCAAAAAGGGATTTACTCCAGCATATTCATCACGACAATGCACACAACCCATATTTAATTACGAAAGTATAATAGAACTTTTACTATTCAAGGATAACATAGCATGGCTACATGAATTAGCCACTGAAGTACAGAAAACAGAAATGACCTATGCATTTTGAATTACATTAGAATGTCGCTAGCCACCCAACCCGGTTAAACATATCTCGAATGACCGCTATCAAACGAGTGCATCCAAAAATCATTTGACCCCGCTCTTCGCAGGCATAAGGAAGGTTCACATTTGGATCCTGTAGGTCACCGTGTGAATAACCGGCAAAAAATACCACATATCGATTTGTTAAAAAACAAGATCATTTCTAGAATTCAAAAATCCCTAATGAATAGCACATACACCTGTTCTAATACGATCTTTCATGTTCTTGGCAATCCCATTCAACCATCTGCCAAACATATTAGTAACATTAGTTGGGAGAGGCTGTTCGATGTATGTCCAAAAGGTAATGATATTTGTACATTTGTTTCATAATTATGATTCATATTACTATGCTATAACTAACGTGGTTTCTGAATATAAGATTCAGAGGAAAACTCACGCTCACGTGTAGTAATATGAACATAGTATTAAATCCTAGTCTTGCCTTTTACGACTAATTTATTAGATGCTTGATGACTATGTTTTTCTCATCATGCATATTGTTTGTGTCAGCATCAATGAATAGCATATTGTTGGAAGGGAACAATATAGCTGGGTATTCCCTAAGTAGTTTGATATGCTAAGAGATTCCATTAAGACATTTTTGTCACAACACGGTTATATTACAATGTGTCCTTTGACCATGAGGTTATCGGGGTGATATATTCTACATGTTTTACTTTGGTAATATCAAGAGTCACGCCGTAAACTGGGTGAACATAAAGGTAGCCACTAGGTAATTCTAAAGGAGTATATAACCTTGATGTTCTGAGATGGGAATTACTCCTCCGTAAAAAGAGGGATAAATGCATGGGTGAAAGTACAATATGGTCAACTAGAGGGGGGAGGGTGAATAGGTGACCTACAAATTTTAATTCTGTTTCACTTTTAGATAGTCTATAACAAGTGAAAGGCAAGGTTGTCTAGATGTGCAACTAGATGAACACCCTAGGTGATAATAAACAAGTATGCAACGGAAGTAATATGTAAAACACAAGATAACCATAAGTGTAAACAAGGAGACAAGGATATGTTTCCCGTAGTTCTTTCTCAAGAGAAGTACATCTACGTTGAAGAAGTGGGGAGCCACCTAGGCGATCCTCAATAGCACGGATGTGCAGACCTTGTTCTCCTTGAGCTTCTCCGGTGAGCGCGATTATCGTTTCCACTATGAGGTCGACTTGAAGGCGTTGACCTTTACACGTGGTTGAGGCTACTCCACAGGTGAGTTGGAGGCTCTCAATGATTCGAAGCTTCTTTCAACAAGGTGGAATCTACAAGCACTAGGGTTTCTCTAGGATGACAAGGAAACCAAGAGATTTTACAAGATCCCAAGGGGAAAATGATTTGTGGCTTGGTAAAGATGTAGATCTACACCTCCTCCATCAAATCCTTGAAGGGCATCGAGTTTGGCTGGTTGAGGAGGGAGATCTAGGAGTTTTGAGCTCTCAAACAATGGAGGAGAGAGAGGAATGGACGAACTGCCTATCTAGAGGAAGAAGACATGTATTTATAGCCTCCTCCGAATTCTAGCCGTTGCTGTTTTCCAAGGCCGGAATATTCCGGTATAAGTACCATAAATTTCTGGGGCAATGGTCCGGATATTTCCAAAAATCCGGGGGAGGATATCTTCAATAATCCGGTGGCCAGAATATTCCGGCCAAATTTCTGCCCCCATTCCAGAGAGCGGGAAGCAACGACGCGTCCTCTTCGTGTGAAGAAACAGGGGCCGGAAATTTCCATCGGAAATTTCTGGGAAAATTTCCGTCCTGACATCCGAGAGCGGGCAGTTTGGACGCTCGGTTCCTTAGCAGCTGGTCTCCGAACAGGCCGGAATATTCCGGGGGCAGGCCCGGAAATTCCTCCCTTTAGGCACCGGAAATTCCGGTCTTGCGTCCTGAAATATCCAGCCTCCAACAATATCAACTGTTTTAGTATTTCCTACGTGAGTTTTTCAATAGAGTTTTTCTGCTGTTCTTGATAAAGACTATGATCCCAACTGTGAACACTTAGACACGAGGTTAGTGGAATAACCGTGTTGTTATCACCACCAAAATCATTAGAGGAGACATGCGCTTTAAATACCCCCCTTTTTGGTGAGTGATGATGTCGCACCCGGACTTCTAGGGGATACTCACAGTCCGCTAAACAGTAGAACAAATGGTTTACGGGGCATACCGGCACCCGCATCTCAATATGAGTAGGCCAACACGTAGACGTGTGACAACCATTCTCTACTATTCATCGTCTGCGCAAACCATCCCATAGAAATCCAAATACTTCCATTGACGTACTTCATAACATACACACAGGGTACGTCAACGGCATTTGAACAAGTGATATCACAACAAATCTCTAAGACACAAAAGATTGAAATAAGTTGCAAATAGCTCTCACTAGAGCAGAGATAGCAACTACAATCATCCAGAGGACACATGTCCCAACAATTCATCATTACATCACAGCGGAAGCATTCAAAAGGTTTGAGTACAGACAAGATCCAAATAGGCCTAAGAGGCCGGAAACGATAAGACGGAGCCCATCCACGAAGTATCGGATCCTGCCCGGGTCCGCTATCTACTCGTCAGCAGCCTCGTCATACTCCACGTAGTAGCCACCATGGGGATCCTCGGAAACGTAGTCTGCGGAAACCACAGCCCCAAAGGGGTCAGTACATAAACGTACTGGCAAGCAAGACTCACAGTTCACCAAAGTGTACCCAACAACATCAAGCACATATGCTTTGGGTTCAACGGAAGGAAAGGGTGATACAAAAGATGCGGCAGCTGGCTGCTCTAACCAACTACAGGAACATGCTACAACTTCCGGCTAACAGAAAGGGGATAAGATAGCGTATCGGAACCAACTAACAACTAACTCCAAACAAAACGCATCCTGGATCTCGCCCCTTATCCAAAGAAGCAATCCGAGGATAACTCACACAGTTGGATTAATGATGGTTCAGGTTATTGTGCCAATAAGGCTATTACTAGTCAAGTTATCATTAGTTAGGTGTAAGTTGTTCTGAGTACTTGTTAGCCAGTACTTTCACCAAGTCATCCATAACCGCGGAAAACACGGCTTCTCGAGAAGATTTATCCCTGCAGGGGTGCACCAATTTGGCCGTACACGTAAGAATAACCCGCCAGATGGGAAGGCCTTTCCCACCAAGCGGGGCACTCAACACAACTCAACTCTTCTTCGCATCAAGCCCAAAGAACCACATGCTGTGCGTGCGCGGCTAATCGAGCCCCACGAAGAAAAGGGGACCCTCATAGCACTCTAAGACCACGCCGCCCTAAATGCCGACCACAAAAGTTCCACCCTGTCGCCAAGGGTTCGCACCTGCACATGCATGCATCAAATGGAAAGCCCGAACTAAGTGTGGCGATTTGGACGAGATGCGAATCGAATCAAATTGAGGGGGGCGCCCATACACGCTTCCTACATGCGGTTAGTGCGCTCATCATGGATCAGTAGACAAGACCCTTTTCTAATTAGGGTCGACACTAGCAGGCCTCAAAACCACGCCGGGCCTCCTGCCGGTGCCTTATCAGCAAATTATTATTACCTCAAACATTAACAGGTTGATTGTTAAACATCGAGCCCCAGAACATAATGAAATAGTAATAGAAAGTAACAGACAACAGACTCGAGCAAAACAACCCTAAGCATGCTAGTAAGACACGGGCAACAAGCAATGGGGTTAT
This sequence comes from Alopecurus myosuroides, assembly GCA_028641055.1. Taxonomy (NCBI): domain Eukaryota; kingdom Viridiplantae; phylum Streptophyta; class Magnoliopsida; order Poales; family Poaceae; genus Alopecurus; species Alopecurus myosuroides. The sequence continues at coordinate 288,017,869 of CM054060.1, read as the reverse complement.
AGGTGTGGAGATGAGGCTATATCAGGGTTAAAAGATAACATGTGATAGGTTCGTAACAGAAGCAACGATTCATAGGGCTAGCAGAATAGACAACGGAAAGTATCGGTATCCAATGTTGAAAGGAACACAATGGTTCATGTGAGTGAATACTTACCTGCAAACTCAGCAGCCTGGTACTGAGCTAGATCCTTAGAAGGGGTGTCGTAAAGCTCGTCTGTTTCAACGTCGTCGTCTATTCGAGAAGAAGAAAACAAACAACGCAGAGAGACAAACAATCAATAACATGGCATAGTGCACAAACATGGGATGATGCATGACCATTTAATTGATGCATCAAAATAAACTAGTTGACATGGTAACATAACATGCTTAAATGGACCCACATGCAATTTGGATTGCATATGGAAAGGTCCATGAATTAAGGTTGGAATAATTGTTTTACAACTAATCAACAGGTGAAAGTGGATTAGTATGATTCATGGATGAGAAAACAGAAAAATAACAATAATAGAAACAATTTTGAAATAAGGTTTACCAAGTTTAGGATTTTAGTTATTAAGTTATGGAATTTTGGTTCCTTAAAGGTGTTACACAAGCATTTGTTGTTTTCACCAATTTAAATTGTTCAAAATAGATAACAAAGTTCATATTTGGAAATAACACAAAATTTTAGGTGGATTACATGTCTCACTTATTGAAAAAGGATTTAGAATGAATTACTTATGAATTAAACAAGATTTAAATGAATTTAATTCAAGTTTGAATTTAATTGAATTTTTATTTGTGCAAAACATTAAGTGAGATTCATATTTGAAAAGCTTATACTTTTATGGTTGGAAAACATATTTTATAAGTTCAAAAAGGAATTAATTTGACCAAGGTATGAATTTAACAATATTAAATGATTTAAATAAGGTTTAAATTATTTAACCAATTTTAATTATTCAAAACATGAAAAAAAGTTTATATTTGGAAAGGTGGTTTAATTTAGCATGGAAAACATATTTTATTTTATTGAAATTGGATTTAAAATGAGCAAGTTATTAAATTGACAATTTTAAATGCATTAATTAAGAAACAGTTGTTTTCAGCAATTTAAATTATTCAAAACAGCAAACAAAGTTGATATTTGGAAAGTACATGAAAAATTGAGTGGAAAACATATTTAGTTTGTTGAATTTGGAATTTTTATGCCCAAGTTATGAATTTCGCAAAATTAAGTGAATTAAACAAGGATTCAAATATTTCACCAATTTAAAATATTCAAAACAGTAAACAAATTTTATATTTGGGTAGAGAATTTAATTTGGATTGGAAAACATATTTAAAAAGTTGAATTTGGAGTTAAAATGAATTATTTATGCATTTGTGAAGTTTAAGTGTTATTCTGCCATTTTAATTAATTAGTTAGGGACTTAGAAATATTTTACAGGGATCTAGAAGGAAATATACAGGGACCTGGGTGTGATTTGCAGTTTGTTCTGGATCTGGAGAAATAAAACAAAAAAGATGTTTTAATCCGCAGGGGGTGGGATTCGAACCCACCACCCCCTGGGCGCGCGCTTGGTTCTGTAACCACTGCGGTGTGGTGCGGTTTGGTGACAGGTAAGGGGCATGTTTTGTTTTAAGGTTCAGGTACGGTGTTTTGTTTTGTTTAACTGAACTTGCAGGTGCCGTTCTGCACCTCGACAGCGGAGGGCGCCTGCCGGCGGCGATTGCCGCGGCGGTTGGGTGCGAGCGGCCCGTGCGCGTGCTGCGTGCGTTGTGGACCGCGAGAGGGAGGAGTGGAGGGGAGCAAGGGGAAGACGGAGGGGAGTTGGGATCACCTCGAGCGGACAGAGGGAGGAGCAGGTCGGGGCGGAGCAGAGGGCGAACGGCGGCGAGGGGAGGATGGCGGCGGCACCACAGGCCCTCCCGGCCCTCGCCGAGGGGTGGAGGAGGAAGCCCGCGGTGGGGGGATTTTCGGGTTCAGGTTGTGGTACAGGGAATTACAGAGAGAAGAGAGCAGAGGGAGAGGAAGAGAGAAAATGGAGGCGGGGAGAGAGGAGGAGGAGAGAACTAGGGTTAGGGGGGAGACTAGGGCACGGCCTAGGGTTTATAGGGGGAGGGGGAGAACTCCAGCCGTTGCTGCTCCTCCCTGGTCGACGTGGGTAGCCTCAGATGGCTGCCGTACGAGGGAGGAAGAGAGGAGGGGGGTATGGGTCTGAGGGGGGAGTTGGTGGGCTGGGCCTGGTGGCCTGCCCCTCTCTCCCTTGGTTTTTATTCTTTTTGTTCTATTTTTTTTTGCTGAATTGAAATAGAGAAGAAAAGGCTAGGGTTTTGGCTTAGAAAAAATTAGAAAATTTTTGGTATTGCTTAAATATTTAACAGCAACAACTTGCCAAGTTTTGTTTTTCTAAAAGTTCAAAATAAAATGATGTTTGTAATTTGATTCAAATTTGAATGAATTTTGAGATTAAGTGATTTATTAAAAACAAACATTTCAAATAGGTTTAACCCTAAATTTTATTTGCAACAAATTGCTTAGAATTGTTTTGTAAATTTCATTAATTCCAAAGGGGTTGATGTTTGGAATTTAATTTGAATTTGAAAGCAATTGAATTAAGTGAATTATTAAAAGCCATCATTTTAAATAGTTTTGAACCTTATGGTTTGATGGAAACAATGATGGAAGTGTTTTGGTCATTTTCATAATTTTCAAAAGAGTTGCTGTTTTGGAAATTAATTGAATTTGAAAAGGGTTTGGTATTAAATGAATTTTTGATAGAAACAAAACAACAGTTTTGAAATCACAACTTTAATGGAAAAAATTGATTGTTTTGATTTGAAATATCATTTTGGAAATTGTAACATCACAAGTATGAAACAAAAGGTTTGAAATTTGGTTTGAAATTCAAATAGAAAACAAAGGAAAACAGAGGGAAACAGTTGGAAAACAAAGCAAAACAAATGCAATGAACATGATGTCATGATGAAAAACATAAAATAACAGAGAGCAAACATTCTAATGGCTATTTTTCATACTTGGGATGTTACAAAACGCCCCCCTTGAAGGAATCGCGCCCCGAGATTCCTACTGAGAAAAGAAAAGGTCCGGATACTTCTTGCGAAGATCCTCTTGAGCTGTGACACGTGAAACACATCGTGCACCTTGGATAGTTTTTCTGTAAGTTCAAGACGATAGGCATTCCTGGCAACTCTTCTGGAAAGACGTTAGGGAATTTGGAAACCACCGGAACATTTTCAAGTAAAGGGAGAGGTTTTGCATCGAGGGTTTATAGTTGAATAGAACTTGATTCATTTGGAGAATAGACTATCTGGCCAGAAGGGTGGAACAGAGTTATTGATTAGACGCCGGTAGAAGAACTGAAATGGAAAGCAACAACAAGGTTTGAACGGACGAAAATGATGTTGAGAAGAACAGGATAACGAAGCAACATTCGAGAAACACGAGAACAAAACACTCCTGAGGTACTACGGAAAACCCATCCGGGCTTCTAAAGGATCAATATCTACTGAGAGGATCTGCTTCCGGGGCTTACACGCCTCCGTTCTCAATCGTGAGTAGGCAACATGATAAATCATGTCACAACCACCTCCATTCCTATGGTCTAGTAGATATAACCATCCTAGAGAAACCAGGATACGTGAAATCCTAACTTGAAAGTTTAGGTGAGAAGAGAAAACAACGTTGCACTTCCTTACCAGAAAAGGGAGGGTGGGTGGGGAAAGAAGAAAAAGAACAGAATTCCTATTCTCACGTTTCATTTTTCCTATATAGCTACAAAATAGTTTCTAGACTCAACCGCGACCAGTAAAAGGGATCCTACAGGCAGACAGGCTCTGATACCATTTGTCGCACCCGGACTTCTAGGGGATACTCACAGTCCGCTAAACAGTAGAACAAATGGTTTACGGGGCATACCGGCACCCGCATCTCAATATGAGTAGGCCAACACGTAGACGTGTGACAACCATTCTCTACTATTCATCGTCTGCGCAAACCATCCCATAGAAATCCAGATACTTCCATTGATGTACTTCATAACATACACACAGGGTACGTCATCGACATTTGAACAAGTGATATCACAACAGATCTCTAAGACACAAAAGATTGAAATAAGTTACAAATAGCTCTCACTAGAGCAGAGATAGCAAATACAATCATCTAGAGGACACATGTCCCAACAATTCATCATTACATCACAGCGGAAGCATTCAAAAGGTCTGAGTACAGACAAGATCCAAATAGGCCTAAGAGGCCGGAAACGATAAAACGGAGCCCATCCACGAAGTCTCGGATCCTGCCCGGGTCCGCTATCTACTCGTCAGCAGCCTCGTCATACTCCACGTAGTAGCCACCATGGGGATCCTCGGAAACGTAGTCTGCGGAAACAACAGCCCCAAAGGGGTCAGTACATAAGCGTACTGGCAAGCAAGACTCACAGTTCACCAAAGTGTACCCAACAACATCAAGCAAAGATGCTTTGGGTTCAACGGAAGGAAAGGGTGATACAAAAGATGCGGCAGCTGGCTGCTCTAACCAACTACAGGAACATGCTACAACTTCCGGCTAACAGAAAGGGGATAAGATAGCGTATCGGAACCAACTAACAACTAACTCAAAAAAAACCCATCCTGGATCTCGCCCCTTATCCAAAGAAGCAATCCGAGGATAACTCACACAGTTGGATTAATGATGGTTCAGGTTATTGTGCCAATAAGGCTATTACTAGTCAAGTTATCATTAGTTAGGTGTAAGTTGTTCTGAGTACTTGTTAGCCAGTACTTTCACCAAGTCATCCATAACCGCGGAAAACACGGCTTCTCGAGAAGATTTATCCCTGCAGGGGTGCACCAATTTGGCCGTACACGTAAGAATAACCCGCCAGATGGGAAGGCCTTTCCCACCAAGCGGGGCACTCAACACAACTCAACTCTTCTTCGCATCAAGCCCAAAGAACCACATGCTGTGCGTGCGCGGCTAATCGAGCCCCACAAAGAAAAGGGGACCCTCATAGCACTCTAAGACCACGCCGCCCTAAATGCCGACTACAAAAGTTCCCCCCTCGCGCCAAGGGTTCCCACCTGCACATGCATGCATCAAATGGAAAGCCCGAACTAAGTGTGGCGATTTGGACGAGATGCGAATCGAATCAAATTGAGGGGGGCGCCCATACACGCTTCCCACATGCGGTTAGTGCGCTCATCATGGATCAGTAGACAAGACCCTTTTCCTAATTAGGGTCGACACTAGCAGGCCTCAAAACCACGCCGGGCCTCCTGCCGGTGCCTTATCAGCAAATTATTATTACCTCAAACATTAACAGGTTGATTGTTAAACATCGAGCCCCAGAACATAATGAAATAGTAATAGAAAGTAACGGACAACAGACTCGAGCAAAACAACCCTAAGCATGCTAGTAAGACACGGGCAACAAGCAATGGGGTTATAGGTGTGGAGATGAGGCTATATCAGGGTTAAAGGATAACATGTGATAGGTTCGTAACAGAAGCAACGATTCATAGGGCCAGCAGAATAGACAACGGAAAGTATCGGTATCCAATGTTGAAAGGAACACAATGGTTCATGTGAGTGAATACTTGCGTGCAAACTCAGCAGCCTGGTACTGAGCTAGATCCTTAGAAGGGGTGTCGTAAAGCTCGTCTGTCTCAACATCGTCGTCTATTCGAGAAGAAGCAAACAAACAACGCAGAGAGACAAACAATCAATAACATGGCATAGTGCACAAACATGGGATGATGCATGACCATTTAATTAATGCATCAAGATAAACTAGTTGACATGGTAACATAACATGATTAAATGGACCCACATGCAATTTGGATTGCATATGGAAAGGTCCATGAATTAAGGTTGGAATAATTGTTTTACAACTAATCAACAGATGAAAGTGGATTAGTATGATGCATGGATGAGGAAAACAAAAAAATAACAATAATAGAAACAATTTTGAAATAAGGTTTACCAAGTTTAGGATCTTAGTTATTAAGTTATGGAATTTTGGTTCCTTAAAGGTGTTACACAAGCATTTGTTGTTTTCACCAATTTAAATTGTTCAAAATAGATAACTAAGTTCATATTTGGAAATAACACAAAATTTAGGTGGATTACATGTCTCACTTATTGAAAAAGGATTTAGAATGAATTACTTATGAATTAAACAAGTTTAAACAAGATTTAAATGAATTTAATTCAAGTTCGAATTTAATTGAATTTTTATTTGTGCAAAACATTAAGTGAGATTCATATTTGAAAAGCTTATACTTTTATGGTTGGAAAACATATTTTATAAGTTCAAAAAGGAATTAATTTGACCAAGGTATGAATTTAACAATATTAAATGATTTAAACAAGGTTTAAATTATTTAACCAATTTTAATTATTCAAAACATGAAACAAAGTTTATATTTGGAAAGGTGGTTTAATTTAGCATGGAAAACATATTTTATTTGTTGAAATTGGATTTAAAATGAGCAAGTTATTAAATTGACAATTTTAAATGCATTAATTAAGAAAGAGTTGTTTTCAGCAATTTAAATTATTCAAAACAGCAAACAAAGTTGTCATTTGGAAAGTACATGAAAAATTGAGTGGAAAACATATTTAGTTTGTTGAATTTGGAATTTTTATGCCCAAGTTATGAATTTTGCAAAATTAAGTGAATTAAACAAGGATTCAAATATTTCACCAATTTAAAATATTCAAAATAGTAAAAAAAAATTATATTTGGGTAGATAATTTAATTTGGATTGGAAAACATATTTAAAAAGTTGAATTTGGAGTTAAAATGAATTATTTATGCATTTGTGAAGTTTAAGTGTTATTCTGCCATTTTAATTAATTAGTTAGGGACTTAGAAATGTTTATAGGGATCTAGAAGGAAATATACAGGGACCTGGGTGTGATTTGCAGTTTGTTCTGGATCTGGAGAAAAAAAAACAAAAAAGATGTTTTAATCCGCAGGGGGTGGGATTCGAACCCACCACCCCTTGGGCGCGCGCTTGGTTCTGTAACCACTGCGGTGTGGTGCGGTTTGGTGACAGGTAAGGGGCATGTTTTGTTTTAAGGTTCAGGTACGGTGTTTTGTTTTGTTTAACTGAACTTGCAGGTGCCGTTCTGCACCTCGACAGCGGAGGGCGCCTGCCGGCGGCGATTGCCGCGGCGGTTGGGTGCGAGCGGCCCGTGCGCGTGCTGCGTGCGCTGTGGACCGCGAGAGGGAGGAGTGGAGGGGAGCGAGGGGAAGACGGAGGGGAGTTGGGCTCACCTCGAGCGGACAGAGGGAGGAGCAGGTCGGGGCGGAGCAGAGGGCGAACGGCGGCGAGGGGAGGATGGCGGCGGCGCCACAGGCCCTCCCGGCCCTCGCCGAGGGGTGGAGGAGGAAGCCCGCGGTGGGGGGATTTTCGGGTTCAGGTTGTGGTACAGGGAATTACAGAGAGAAGAGAGCAGAGGGAGAGGAAGAGAGAAAATGGAGGCGGGGAGAGAGGAGGAGGAGAGAACTAGGGTTAGGGGGAGACTAGGGCACGGCCTAGGGTTTATAGGGGGAGGGGGAGAACTCCAGCCGTTGCTGCTCCTCCCTGGTCGACGTGGGTAGCCTCAGATGGCTGCCGTACGAGGGAGGAAGAAAGGAGGGGGGTATGGGCCTGAGGGGGGAGTTGGTGGGCTAGGCCTGGTGGCCTGCCCCTCTCTCCCTTTGTTTTTATTCTTTCTGTTCTATTTTTTTTTGCTGAATTGAAATAGAGAAGAAAAGGCTAGGGTTTTGGCTTAGAAAAAATTAGAAAATTTTTGGTATTGCTTAAATATGTAACAGCAACAACTTGCCAAGTTTTGTTTTTCAAAAAGTTCAAAATAAAATGATGTTTGTAATTTGATTCAAATTTGAATGAATTTTGAGATTAAGTGATTTATTAAAAACAAACATTTCAAATAGGTTGAACCCTCAATTTTATTTGCAACAAATTGCTTAGAATTGTTTTGTAAATTTCATTAATTCCAAAGGGGTTGTTGTTTGGAATTTAATTTGAATTTGAAAGCAATTGAATTAAGTGAATTATTAAAAGCCATCATTTTAAATAGTTTTGAACCTTATGGTTTGATGGAAACAATGATGGAAGTGTTTTGGTCATTTTCATAATTTTCAAAAGAGTTGCTGTTTTGGAAATTAATTGAATTTGAAAAGGGTTTGGTATTAAATGAATTTTTGATAGAAACAAAACAACAGTTTTGAAATCACAACTTTAATGGAAACAATTGATTGTTTTGATTTGAAATATCATTTTGGAAATTGTAACATCACAAGTATGAAACAAAAGGTTTGAAATTTGGTTTGAAATTCAAATAGAAAACAAAGGAAAACAGAGGGAAACAGTTGGAAAACAAAGCAAAACAAATGCAATGAACATGATGTCATGATGCAAAACATAAAATAACAGAGAGCAAACATTCTAATGGCTATTTTTCATACTTGGGATGTTACAGATGACAACACGGGTATTTGCATAGATGTAATCATACAATAGAAACAAACATCACAAATAAGCATAACAAGGAGACATGCCTCCCAATAATAGAGGTCCACAAATAAGAGTTCATGAATAAAATGAAGTCAAAAAGCACAAGAGAGATAGCGAATAAAGACATAAAAGCTGCCCACCCAAGCAAATCCCCGATCCCTAGATCTTCTCCCCCTTGGCACCAGGATACCAAAAAGGAAGAAGAAAGAACTAGCATCCCAAGGAACAAGCTCTAGTCCGTGGCACCATCCTCAGGATCACACTCGGAGTATTCATCCTCACTAGCAGTCTCTAGGTCATCATCATCAGGAATACCGAGATCCCAATCAACATCGCGATTGTTCCAGTTGCGGTATGGAATCTGAGAAGGTAGAGGAGCAGGGACAACTGGAATGTTGAGGGCAGTCATGATAGCACACTGATTTTCGAGAATGTTGCGACACTCAACATAGGCATTGTAGTTCTCCTTGTGGATGCAAACATTCATGCACAACACTTTCTCAATGGCACGAACAAACCATGAGCGCTTCTTGTTACCTCTCCTAGCAGCAGCCTCTCTCATGCGAGGGTCATGGTGTCCATGGCCTCTAGCGCCAACATCATGTGCTGCCTGCTGAACATGAGCACTCTTCTTATACAGCTTGACGTCCTTATGAGCCTCACAGTCCAACTTAATACTTTCATGCTCGACGGGGTACCTAGATTTGATAAGCTTCATGATGTAGGGTGCATAGGGAGGCACCTTGCGGTGGAAAACAACAAAGTGAATCTCGTGAAATATGAAGTTCATCACATCAATCTTGTGGGCTTCAGTATCCTCCAGGTCACCCTTGGTGAAGGTCAGGTAGGCATGATGCACGAGATTCACCAAACCGCCACTGATCTCATCATTATTGCCACCATTGGGAGCAATAGACTCATGGAGCATGCGCAGAAGGAGGTCATAGATAGCAAAGAGTCCCTTAGAGGAAACCACAGCGCCACGAGCCCCATAAAGTTCAGCTAGCTTGTTCTTGTCGTACTCCACACCGTGGACATGCATCCGAGAACCCTGAGAAACTGAAAGGCCAGCAAAAAGATACCGTAACTCAGAAGCAAAGTCATGGAAGGTGGCTGAGAGCTTGTACGGTCCAGACATCCACGTCATGCTAATCTCCTCAGAATCATCAAATACCAGAGTAGCAAAGAATTGTTGGATCATAGTGCTATTGTTGGAGCACTAGATCTCTATTAGAGGATGCATACCAAGGACATCAGCAATATTCACAGATTTTCCAAAGTAGTCAGGAAATGAGTCCATGTGCTGAAAGTTGATCTACTTCATGGGGGCAGACGGGCTTGCTCATGACAGAGTAGACCTGCTTGTACCGAGACTCCTGTTCCACATGCCAGAAGCAAGAATCAATAGTGGGGTCCTGAGGACCAGCTGTGAACAAATCTTTGTTGCGCCAAGTCTTGAATTCAGCCACGGACATAGTTGAAAGATTTAGAGACGCCTTGCCATGCTGTTTACTGGCAAGACAAGCAACCCTATCTGCATTACGCTGACGCTCATACCCGTGCCTCTCCTCGCGGTCACGCTGACGAATCATTCTCACATCCACATAAACTCCCTCATCATTCTGGATGAACCGACAATATCTCTTGCGACCGCTAGTGTCTTTGGGCTGAGAACTTGAACCATCTGCAGGAAAAGGCAAAGAAGAGCACAAAACAGCAAAAGAATAAAAAATGGGGCTCATGTTTGCAGTATGGAAGGAAGACAATGGATGCAGTCTGTGTATGGTGCGAGCCACAATATATTCAGAGCAGGCCAGAAATTCCGGCTCTGGATGAAATTTCCCGGGGGCAGAAATTCCGGTGCAGGACCGAAAATTTCTGGCCCTGGAAAGATCACGCTAGGGCTAGGGTTCCAGGCTTACGGAGAATATAGAGCGAGGAACAAATACATAAAGTATAGCCAGGGAGGAGGGGCACACGGGAATGCAGGGAGACAAAGCCTAGAACATAAAAATGGAAGCCCCGGATCTCGGAGAAAACATGGCCACTTACCGGGATCCATGGTAGGAAACGGGGCGTGGGAGTCTCTTGATCCGAGAGGGGGAGACGGAGGGAGTGGAGGGGAGGCGGAGGATCCCCCAGGGAGAACTTGCGGCGGCATCAGCGGTTGGGTGCGGAGGAAGTGGGGAAGGGCGACGAGGTTGGAAAAAGGATGGGTGCAGCCCACACCGTCGCCTTTTATAGCCGCCAACCGCTAACCCCGGAATATTATGCTGTGGTGGCCGGAAATTTCCGGGGAGGGGGGGGGGTGAACGGATAGTAAGGGCACCTAGAGGGGGGGTGAATAGGTGCTACGACCAATTTTAATTTTTCTTCAAGGTTAGGCTTGACAGAAAGGTAAATTATCTAAATAATGCAACTACGGTGAATTTACCTTTACGACAAGAACAATGATAAACACAATACAAGCACGAGTAAAGGGTAAGGGAACGAGATAACGGATAGGAAGCACGAGGAGACACGATGTATTCCCTAGTTCCTTCTTGTCAAGGGAGTACGTCTCGTTGGAGGGGTGTGAGCTCGCAACAAAGGCCTACTCAACGCCAGAAAGACCTCACCCTGTTCTCCGATGAACCCCGCCACAAAGGCCTAGTCCACCTTCCACTATCGAATCCTTTACAAACAAGCTTGGGGCACACACCCACAACCAAATTGGGGGCTCCCAACAATCACAAGAATCACCAAGAGTGGCAAGAAGTCTAGGTTATCCACAATAGGAAACCCTAGACAAGATCCCTCAAGATAATGAGGGGGAAATGGAAATCCGGTTGGTGAAGATGTAGATCGGAGCCTTCTCCTTCAATCCTCCAAGAATAAACAAGTTTGGGTGGAGGGATTGGGAGAAATGTAGCTTTTGGAGGCTCAATAAATGCTGGACTTTAATTCTTCACAAACTACCCCTTGGGGAAGAAGGGGATGGGGTATTGATACCCCCGTCTTCCAACTAGCCGTTTTACCCTTTTTACGCCTGGCGGTACTACCTCTGGGGGCAGCGGTACTACCTCTCGGGGCAGCGGTACTACTGCTCCCAACAATCACCAATCACCTACAAGTGTAGCAATGGAGTCTAGGTTTTCCACAAGAAACCCTAGACTCAAATCCCTCTAGAGAATGAGGGGGAAATGAAGAATGGCTCGGTAAACATGTAGATCGGGACCTTCTCCTTCAATCCTCTAAGTATCAACAAGTTTGGGTGGAGGGATTGGGGGAGATCTAGCTTTTGGAGGCTCAATAAATGCTGGACTTTAATGCTTTTCGAGCTACCCCTTGGGGAAGAAGGGGATGGGGTATTTATAGTCCCCTCCTCACAACTAGCCGTTTGACCCTTTTTACGCCTGGCGGTACTACCGTTGGGGCCAGCAGTACTACCGCTCACTGGAAACCAGCACGGTACCGAGGGGTCCCAGCCAAAGGACGCGAGCGTTACTACCGCGGAAGTACCGCAGTACTTCTAGCGGCGGTACTACCGCTAGGCCCACCGGTACTGCCGCTGGCCATGAATTCGAAATAAATCGAAGTGGCTGGCGGTAGTACTAGGGCACTACCACTCTAGTACCGTAAAGGTTTCCGTGAGCAAAACTTCTCTAGCGGTACTTTGACCAGTACTGCGAGCGGTACTTCCGCTTCCTGGAAGGAGCAGTACTACCGCTGGTGGTAGCGGTACTGCCGCCACGGGAAGTGTTGCTCCAAAATCTCCTAAGTACCAGCAGTACTACTGGACCAGTACTGCTGGATGCAGTAGCCATTTTCATACTGGCGGTACTTCTGGCGATACTACCAACGGTACTACCGCTCGCTGGAAAGAGCGGTACTACCGCTGATGCATCCGGTACTACCGCTGGACATAGATGATTTTGGTGGCTTTGGCATTCTGCACTCTTCCTTTTTGCGTCGAAATGATGTTTCCTGAAATAACTTAAATGCAAGGTTAGAAACTTAATGGTGTTGTTATCAACTCAAAATCACATGAGAGATCAAATGCAAAGATGCACTTTCAATCTCCCCCTTTTTGGAGATTGTTGACAACACCACTAAGAGAGGTCGTAAAATTTAGGTGAAGCACTTCTTGAGAGAAACAAGTGATACGTCAAAAATATTTGCTGTTGAGGCAAACTTTTGTTTCCTTTTAGAATGTGTGCTCCCCCTATATTTTAGAGACCTAGCAAGAGTAAAAGGTATAACAATAATAACACTTACCACACAATAGATAAAATGATAAAATCCAACAAGAGATCACAAAGATAACATAGAAGGTTCAACACAAATAACACGAGTACGACATGACACAAAGACACCAAAGTTTGACACAACCATCCAAGAAAATGATAATACGACCCTAAATAGAACTCTCTTCCCCTTTGGCATCAAGGTACCAAAAAGGAAAGAGGCGATGCTAACGTCCCTGGAGGTCACTCGTTCGGGCTAGAGGCGCTTGTAGGACTCCCCAGACCACGCTCATCCTCAGAGTTGACATCTTCCACTTCCTCCTCAGTGTCACAACGAGTCCAAGGCTCATATGAAGTGGTAGCATCATCAAGATGGTCAGGATCCACCCAAGAGCCACCATTCTTAGACTTCCACTCCTTGGAGCCAGTGATCCTATCCTCAGAGCCAGGACGAACAGGCACCGCAAGATGGGCAAATCTGTCACGTGTCAGCTGACGGTCCTTCTTGCTACGGACATGAGCAATGTAAGCTTTGTTCTCCATGTCAACCTGACGGCAGAAGATCTTCTTCAGAGTCTCAGACATCCACTTGCGAAACCCATTCCTCTGAGCCCTTCCCTCCATCTCAAAGTTAGAATCACTAGTGCCATCAGTGTCAGGACCAAGATCATCAGCACTAAGCAGAGGAGGCAAGTGCTTCTTGACACGAAGGTCCTTGACGCGGTGAGTAGTGAGATCTTGGCCATTGTCCAAGAGAGCATTGGGAAGCTGAGCACGGCGCCAAGAAGTGGCAATGAGTCTGAACACAAGAGCAGCAAACACTCGAACCCTTATCCTCACCACAGAGTTGTACATCTCATTCCATAAGATATCCATAATATCAAGTCTGAGACCATCACCACGACGCCTATGAGAATAGATCACCAAAACAGTGAGAGAGCCATGGATCTGATAAAAGTTGCCAACACGAGGAGCAAGAGTGTTCCGGAAGATCCGATGCAGGATGTCATACACAGGCAGCAGGTTCTTTGAGAAACCAACCATAGCACGTCGAGGGATGTAGAGGTCATACATGTCTTGAGGAGGCATAGACTTCTCCCGGTAGGGAACCCGGAAGAAGTGGTGGAGAATGAAGCATCAGGTACCTCCCCAAACTCCTGCAGACCCAATAGAGTGGCAAACTCAACCCAAGAAGCTGTGAATTTCTGATCCTTGGTCATCCATGTGATCCTCCTCTCATCAGTGTGAAAATAGAGTGTGGCATAGAATTGGGCAACAAGATGCTCATCATAATCTTTGTTGATCTCAGTGAAATCCAGAAGACCAAACTCCTCACACATCTCCAGAGCTTCACCAAAATAGTCCATCTTGGACCTCATGAAAGGCACATTGATAGAGAATTGGGTTACCACCTTGTTCTCGTTCTGCGGGTACTCCTCATAGAATATGCGCTCCTGGAAGTGAGTACAGAAGCACTCATTGGCCCTGGCATCCCTAGGCTTTGTGTAGGGGTTGGTTCTCCTCTCTCTACGGAACTGCTCATCTGGCATGATAGCAATGGACTTGTCCCTAGCAGCCTAAGACTTCATCATCATGGCCCTCTGCCTCCTTATCAAATTGCCCCGTGGCATCACTTCAGGAGCCTCATATTCTTCGGGATTCTTTCGAGTCCTCTTAGCCGCGCGCTTGCGAGCTCCACCCTTGGAACCACTAGCACCTGCACCTAAGATAGAATAGGGGGATAGCAATGAGAAAAGGTAACTTCAATCAAATGATCTACGAGAAGATTCACAAAAGAATTAGAAATGCAAAAAGCTCCAGGAAGCAGTAGTACCGCGGGAGCCACGATAGTACCGCTGTTGTTGTGGTATAGATCACGGCAACACCAAAAGGTGTTCCTAATGGTGTTTAAAGAGGGGACATGCTAGCAGACGGTGGCGTTGGCGTGGGATTGGGTAGCAAGCATGTAGACACACGAAGTACGCAGGTTTAGGGCCCTCACGTTGAGGTAAAACCCCTACTCCTGCTTATCTCTCTTTTCTATCGATGCACATGTTAGAAGATTGCTCCTTGATCTATTCGTAGGTGGAAAACGTGGAGAAGAGTCGATCATGTGTCCCCCTCTATCGGTGGCCGGGCTAGTCCTTATATAATGTCGGGATGGCCAGCTTACAGGTGGGGCCCGGCTAATTCGAGACCAGAAGGGGAGATTCTCGGACAAGCGTCCCTCGTCCTTACTTCCTCCGAATCTGGATGGTGCCATACTTGGTGTCGTACTGCAGCAGGGCCGAGTCCATCCCTCCGTACCCGACAACCTCTCCCGGCTGCCCTAGTGCCCATGCGTCTGTACCCTGGCCGTACACCGAGCCCATGCGGCGGGTAGCGGGTGGAGTTGGCTGGTACCGGCTATCTTGAGTAGATGTATCGCCGGCCGTACGCGGGTACGACCGAGCCCATGCTTGACTACCCCGAGTAACCGGGGAGTAGGTGTACTGCGCAACATAGAGAGGCATTGTGGCTTGCGTGAGCCTAGGGAGTTGGCGTGCCTTTCCATACCTCCCCCATACTAGTTGACTTGTCGACCAGCCGGTTGGCACTTTCGACCGGCTAGCCAGCCGGTTGGTACCTTCGGCCGGCTGGGCAGCCGGTAGATGAGTGGTAGTCCCCATCCGGCAGATGGGCGGGGGTTGGAGACTTGCCATGCGCCCAGCCCCGTGTGGGTACGGAGCGCGGTCATCGGGCTGCTTCCTTCCGCTTGCTTGATGCACCCGGGGATCATCCAAGACACTAGCCCCCGAACAGGTGGGAGTTAAGGAGCCAACGCGTCGGATGCGAGGCTTCCGTCTGTTCCCCTGGCCTTTGCCGACTCCCCCAGCCGGCTGGTCGTGCGATGCCTCGGTGTCTCTGTGAGGCCGGCTGGTGGTGACGTCATGATCCACCCGGGTGACGTTGATGATGACGCGAACGTTCACGTGGGCCTATGACCGCAGTCAAGTCGATGTCGTCGCTTTATTTCTCGTGCTGGGATCATTTGTGGCCTAGAGGACCGTTACAGATCTTTTGCGCACACTACCCCATGACCCCTCGTTTGTCGCGCCACGTGGGGGGGTCGTGGGGAGGTGGCGCCGCCATGCGTCGCGCATCTAGCGCCCTCCCCCCGCTATAAGTAGGGGTTTAGGACCCTCCCTTGGTCCTCTCCGCCATTCTCTGCGCACAAGAAAATCCTTGACCTTTCTTCTTGCTCTCGAGCCTGTTCCACTACCCGTGCCGCCGACCGCGATGAGGGAGAGATCTTCACCCGCTCGCCGCGCCGCCACCGTGAGCCCATCTCCATTCGCTTCCGTACCCTCCCCGTCGAAGAACCATGGCTGGTTCGAGGAGGGCCATGGCCGCCGCCGACGACACGCTGAAGAAGAGCGCCTGGGCGGGCTCCTGCGTGACGCGGGAGGACCCGCGGTACTACCGAGGCATGGGCTATTTCGTCCCGGCCTTGACGGTGGTAGTGACCTACCGCATCTGCACCCCGGACACCGAGCTCGACCTGAGGCTGCGGACCATGCTGCGCGCCCCGCTGGAGTTCGAGGTATCGCCGCAGCCACAGCCCAATGAGGGCATCTTCTTTCTCTCTCATCTGGACCATGGCCTCGTGCCCCGTGTAAGTTTCTTCATCTCCTCCTTCCTCTCCTACTTCGGGCTCCAGATCCATCATCTGGGACCAAACACGATGACGTACTTGGCTTACTTCGTAAGCCTATGCGAGAACTACCTCAGCATCTAGCCGAGCCTTGATCTCTTTGTCCGGATGTTCTTCCTCAAAGGAGGAACGGAAGTGGCACAGGGGTCGTTCGTGAAGTGCGGATGCGCCATCATCGTGGCCCGGCAGGGCACCCACCTGCCCCGGCTGGTATTGGTGGAGTCGGCACGGATGTGGCAGGAGACGTACTTCTACATCGAAGACATGCAAGACGGCGACCAGATCGGCCTTGACCCCTTCGTCAACCGGCTACCTAGCACCCAGAACAACTAGACGGATCGGACCCGGGGAAACACGAGGGAGTGCGACGACATGATCACCCGGGTCCGGGAACTGGTCAACAACAGCTTGACTAGCCAGGACCTGATGTTGGCGTGGATGGTGCCCCGGCTGATGCCGCTCCGCCACCGGTCGCACAAGATGTGCTTCACCTCCGGGGTGGACGACCCCAACCGGTTAGCCAAGACGGACGCCGACTGGGCGATGTTGAAGGGCCAGATGCGCGTTCTGGCGCCCAAGGAGGTGGTGATGGAGCTCTGGCAGTTCAGACTGCCGCTGTACAACCGCCAGCACCGCCCTTCTCAGGTAAACGCCTTCTCCGTTCTGGTTGGTTTTGTTGATTGTTTCCTTTCGACTGGTCCTTGAAGCCTAGTGGCTGGTGTAGCTCTTCGCCACCCAAGCGGCGGAAGATGGGCCCAACGGCCCGGAATTCCTTAAGAACCGGCTCCGCTGCCGCCTCCGAGGCAGACGGCCGTCGATGATGCGGAAGGGGCGAAGGACAACCCTACGCCAGCTCACTACGGTAAGCACCCCGGCCCGGACGATGAAGTCATTGATGTCGATGACGAATCTGACGTAGATTCACCGGACTCTTCGCCAGCTCCGCCCAAGCGGCGCCAGGCTCCCGGCTCGAGAAGCCGGCCGGCCCCGGATGACGAACCGGGAGCGAAGCGCGGGCGCGGCACGTCGCCTCCAGCTGGGAGCAACCGACTATAGAGGAGGGCCCCTCCCCTAGTGGTATCCGGGTAAGTTTCTCCATCTTCTCGTTTCTCTCCGCGGTGGTGGACTTTTTCCTTATACTTCTTTCTTTTTCGCGTTGCTTTATAGGGACGTCGTTCCCTCCAGCCCTATGCCCACACTGGTCCCTTTGCCGGCTCGGGAGGCTACTCCTCCCTCCGTGGAGACCGTGGACGCCACCGGGGTGCACGCCGACGCTGCGACGGGTGCGACCGAGAGCCAGCCGCAACTCTCGAGCCGGAAGCGGTCGCGGTACCCCGGGTAGCTACGCCCGTGTTGGCCACGGCCACGGTCCCGCTTGGTGATGTGCCTCCGCCGGCTGCTACGCCCCTTCCTCCGCCATCGACGGCCTGCACCACTCTGGCAGTGGTGAAGAGTTCCAGCGGCTCGTACCAAGGGCTGGGCATGCCCCTTCCTTCTGGCGCCTTCCGGGATGGGTTAGCCGGCAGCCGGGGCGTATCCGCTGGCCTCCGCGCCCGACGCATGGACACCGGCTGCTCGCCCTCCTACTCCTTGAACCGTCCGACTGCCCATCAAGCTGCTTGATGTCGGGCGGTCCCTGGAGAAGTACTTGCAGGCCATGGCGGCGTCAACGGCGACGCTGGTGAGGGACTTGGCCCGGGCTGATGCAGGTACGTTGCCTCCCCTGTCTCTGGTCTTGCGTAAACCGTGGAAAGATCTAAGTTTTTTGTTTCTGTACTTTCTTGGAGGATGCCAACCACCAAAAGAACCGAGTCCGGGCAGCTGACAAACAGGTGACAGGTAAGCGACCTTTTCCTTAGCTAGGCAGTTCATTATTTGGATCATGAATGACGGGTTCGTCCTTTGCCCCGCTGCCGAGCTCAAGGAGCTGAAGGAGGCGGCGAAGAACTCCATTCCCGCTGCCCATGCGGCCCGGATGCTGGATGAGCGTGACAAGGCGCACTCCGAGGCTACCGTGGATCTGCGTCGCCGCGTCGAGCGATCGGATGCCCATCGGGTGGAGGCGGAGCGCTTGGCCGCCGCCCTCGAGACCGCCAATGCGGAGAACGCCGCCGCCCTCGAGACCGCCAAAGCGGAGCATGCCGCCGCCCTCGAGACCGCCAAAGCGGAGCATAACGCCGCCATGACCAGCCAGCGGGAGGCTTTCCGGTTGCTCGAGGTGGAGCTGGAGAAGGCGAAGAAGGACAAGGAGGATGCGGTGCAGCCGCTTCAGGACCACCTCGACCTCATCAGCAGTGCCGCCATCGATATGTTGCTCCTTTCTTATCGATTGTCAGGTGGAGTAGATATTCCCACCTCAGTGTTGCTTTCGTGTGTCAGGTTATTATCTTGAGGTGGACGACGTCCTCTGCCGTAGCCACGCGCTCGAGCTCAACGTGGCCGCTGATTCCGAGGCGATGGCCGGCTGGGAGCCCACCGCTGAGGACCGGGTGGCCTCCCTTGGGGAGGAGGCCAAGGCTTTGCGGGAGGCTGGTCAGGCCATCTTCTCCGCGACTTGGGAGGACGAGGCGATGCCAGACAACCTAGCGGAGCTCGCGGCGCGCCTGCAGGAAGTACCCGACGTCGTCGACCGCCTTCGGGAGTCGGCCGCGCGCTGGTGCTGAAATGGCGCTGACCATGATTATGTCATGGTTCACCCGGGGCTTTGACGAGGCAGGCCTCAAGCGCATGACCCGCGGCTTTCACCAAGGGACAAGCTTCAAAGCGCTCCGCGTCCTTCCGGGTGTTCGCCAAGCCGCCATCTGGCTGGGTGGCTACGTCGACCTTGGCGTCTTCTTCCCCGATGAGCCGGAGAAGAACGTGGAGGAGCCGGTGGCCGCGTCTATCGAGGAGGCGGCTGGAGCGCGAGTCGAGGGCCCGACCGCGGTGATGCCCCCACGTGCCGCAGCGATAGAGCCAAATGTCGATGAAGGAGTGCCAAGAACCGACTGAGTCCCTGGGATGTCGGGCGTATTTGCTTTTGTGAACTCGATCTTTAACGTTTGTCCCCCGGATGCCGGGTGGAGCTGTAGTACTTGAATACTTTTATTTCGTAAATGCTGAAGTAGTTCTTGTATGATCCTTCTTTGTTGCTTGTTGCTTTGCCATCCTTTTTTCCATCTTACCCGGTGGTAGCGTTCTAGCCTGCCCACCAAGTGTAGCCCCCGAGATTGGGGCCGGCTGCCCTTGGTAGGCGGGACGAATCTCCAATGCCTTTGGTAAAAATGGTTGGCTGGTTGCACCTCGTTAGTCCATGTACAGGAAAAAACTGGTTAAATCGTTAGTTCATGCGAAGGAAAAGTCCTTAGCTATTTTTGCTTTTTTGAGCGGTAGGCGCCTTAGTCCGACTGGCGCGGTTTACACCTGTGTCCCTTGTCGTCTGGTCTTTACTGTTGCCAACGTGTTAGCCGGGTTGCGGTCTGCAGTCGGAACCGAAGAGGGGACCGTCTGGCCCGGGACGCGGTTGCGAACCATGGGCGGACTTAGGCGTCCAACACACGAGGCTGTTAAGTAGCCGGTTGCGTCTTAGGTTATAGTCGTTTTTCGCGTGTGGTTCTCCGACTTCCACTCTGGCCGGCTGAACTGTCGGGTTGCGGTCTGCAGCCGGATCCGTATAGTGGGCCTTTGACTTTTAACACGTTATTTGTTCGGCTAACTTTTGAGACATATGTTGGCTACGTTTTCCAATGGTAAAGTACTAATAGATGTGTTGGAAGCGGCCATCTGAGTGCTATGCTCGGGGATGTCGGCGAAGTTTATTGATAGCTCAGGGTACATGGGTGTTACACTTAGGTGTGAAACGAGCATGGTAGCTCCGCGTTCCACGGGCGCTCCGTCTCGTCGTAGGAGGTGTCCGCTTTGTTATTGCGCGACTCGCGCATGCCGATGAGGTAGTAGGCGTTGTTGCTTAGCGCCCGACTGGTGATGAATGGGCCCTCCCATGGGGAGGACAGCTTGTGGAGGCCCTTGGTGTCCTGGATCAGCCGGAGCACGAGGTCGCCCTCTTGGAAGGCGAGCCATCGGATCCGCCGACTGTGATACTGGCGGAGGTCTTGTTGGAAGATGGCCGATCTAGACAAGGCCAGATCGTGCGCTTCCTCGAGCAGGTACACCCCATCTTGGTTTGCCTGCCGCGGGTCCTCCTCGGTGTACAATATGGCTCTAGGTGAATCGAACTGGATGTCAGCCGGGAGGACAGCTTCCGCGCCGTAGACAAGGAAGAAAGACGTGTAACTAGTGGACCAGTTGGGTGTTGTCCCGAGGCTCCATAGGACGGAGGGAAGCTCTTCTATCCAACAGCCGGGCGCCCGCTCGAGCGGTTCCACCAGGCGGGGGTTGATCCCGGCTAGGATCATGCCGTTTCCCTCTCCACCTGGCCGTTCGACCGGGGGTGTGCAACGGACGCCAGGTCCAGTCGGATCCCCTTGTCCCCGCAGAATTGCGCGAAAATGCCCTTGGAGAAGTTCGAGCCTTTCTTGGTGATGATTCTGTGCCGGTAGCCGTAGCGGTAGATGATGTCCTTGAAGAAGGTGATAACGGTTTGGCCGTCTAGCTTCTTGATTGGCTTGGCCTCGATCCACTTGGTGAACTTATCTATGGCGACCAAGAGGTGGGTCATGCCGCTCCGGGCTGTCATGAACAGGCCCACCATGTCCAGTTCCCACACATAAAATGGCCATGTGATGGGGATGGTTCTGAGCGATGTGCTTGGCGTATGCTTTTGCATTCGAAAACACTGGCAGCCATTGCAGGCCTTGATCATCTTTTCGGCGTCGGCCGCTATGGTTGGCCAATAAAATCCGTATCAGATGACCTTCGAGCATGTTACTCTCGTTGACGCATGGTGGCCACATTCGCCCTTGTGTATGTCTTCTAGGAGGCGGATGCCCAACTCAGGTTCGACGCAGCGTAAATATATGCCGCCTGTGCTCCGTTTGTGCAGGCGGTTGTTGATGATGGTGTACACCTTTGCGCGGCGCTGAATTTGGCGGGCGAGCACCTCGTCCTGGGAGAGTGTGTCCCTGATGAGGAAGTCGAGGTAGGGTTGCGCCCACCCCGGGGTCAGGCAGTGGGAGAAGGCGTCATGTTGGAGCACTTGCATGCGTGCCTCCTCTGTCATGCCGGCCGGGGGGCAGGCTGAACGGCTAGGGGGCCCAGCTGGCGAGCCCTCGGGTCAGGCTGAGGAGCCCCCGGGTCCGGCTGACTGGTCAGCGTGAGGATAGCTGTCGGTGTAGTCCCAGAGTCGGGTGAGGTTGTCTTGCCGGCTGGTGGCGAGGGGAAGCCGGTGGGTTCCGGGTCCTTTGGCCCGGCTGGGTAATCCGGCAAGATGACGGAGTCGGATCCTGGTGATGAAGTGATGGACGGCTTGTGAAGATGCTCGAGGGAGACGCCGGGTGGTATCGCTTGACTAGTGGAGGTGAGCTTGGCAAGCGTGTCGGCCGTCTCGTTGAGTGCATGGCACGTGGTGGAACTCGCACCCTTCAAAGCAAGCGCAGAGTTTCTGTACGAAGAACCAGTAGGCGGCCATGTTGTTGTCTTTGGTGTCCCAGTTGCCGGAGGTTTGCTGGACGACGAGGTCGAAATCGCCGAAGCAGAGGATGCACTAGATGTTCATCTCCTTGGCCAGCCGGAGACCATGGACGAGTGACTCGTATTCGGCAACGTTGTTGGAGGCCTTGAAGTGTATCTGCAGGGCGTACTCTAGGCGGTCTCCCTTGGGTGACGTGATGAAGACCCCGGCTCCCAAGCCCCTGCGCATTTTGGAGCCGTCGAAGTGCATCCGGCAGTAGGCGGAGTCGGGAACCCGGGGGAGGTATTCTGTCTCCGCCCAGTCGATGATGAAGTCCGCCAGCACTTGTGACTTGATGGTGGTGCGAGGTTAGTAGAGCACTGTGTGCGTGGCGGGGTCAACAGCCCACTTGGCCACTCGGCCGGTGGCGTCTTTGTTTCCAATGATTTCCCCAAGTGGCGCCATGCACCCCACGATGATGGGGTGCTCCTGAAAGTAGTGGCGTAGTTTCTTGCCGGCGAAGTAGACGCCGTAGGCCAGCTTCTGGTAGTGGGGGCAGTTCTGTTTGGATTGTGATAGTACCTCGCTGAGGAAGTATACCAGTCGTTGGACCGGTTGATCCTTCCCCTCTTCTGATCGCTCGACAACCGGGACAGCGCTGACGACCCAGTTCATGGCGGCGATGTAGAGCAGCCTGAGCTCCCTTGGGGTTGGTGGGGCCAGGACAGGCGCCTGTGTAAGCGTCCACTTCAGGTCGCGGAACGCGGCATCCGCCTTGTGGGTCCACTTTAATTTGTCCGCCTTCTTCAAGAGGCCGTATAGCGGGAGGGACTTTTCGTGGAGCCGGCTGATGAACCGGCTGAGTGATGCCAGGCAGCCGGCGAACTTCTGTATGTCCCGTAGGACGGTTGGTTGCTCCATCCTCTCGATGGCAGAGATATTCTCCGGGTTAGCATCGATTCCTTGTTCCGATACGAGGAAACCAAGGAGCTGACCGGCTGGTACACCGAACACGCATTTTGTGGGGTTGAGCTTCATCTTGTAACGCCTCAAGTTTGCAAAAGTTTCCTTGAGGTCGTCGAGGAGAGTGGATTTCTCCTTTGTCTTCACGACGATAACGTCCACGTATGCATGGATGCTGCGGCCGATCTGCTCATGCAGACATTTCTGCATGCACCTTTGATAGGTGGCGCCGACGTTTTTGAGCGCGAAGGGCATGGTGATGTAGCAGTAGGCCCCGTACAGGGTGATGAAGGCTGCCCGGATTTGGTCATCCGGGTTGAGCGGGATATGGTTGTAGCCGGAGTAGGCGTCTAGAAAGGACAGCAGGTCGCAGCCGGCGGTGGAGTCGATGACCTGATCGATTCGAGGCAATACGAACATGTCCTTCGGGCATGCCTTGTTTAGGCTAATGTAGTCGATGCACATGTGCCATGTGCCGTTCTTCTTTAGGACCAGGACTGGGTTCGCTAGCCAATCCGAGTGATAGACTTCGGTCATGAAGCCGGCTGCTAGCAGCCGGGCTAATTCCTCCCCGATGATTCTTCTTCTTTCTTCTCCAAATCTTCGGAGCGGCTGTGTGACCGGCTTGGCGTCTGGCTTGACGTGGAGAGAGTGCTCAGCCAGCTCCCTCGGTACACCCAACATGTCACTTGGTTCCCATGTGAAGATGTCCCGATTCTCACGGAGGAAGCCGGTGAGCTCGTCTTCCTATTTCCGGCTGAGAGCTCCTCCAAGGGTGAGGAACTTGCCGTCCAGCTGGTTTGGGTTCAGCGGAGCCTGCTTGGTGTCGCGGGCCGGCTGGAATTGTGCCTCGCCCATGGGCCTTTTTCTTCCGGGATTTCTGGCTACTATCTGCCGCTTGATCTCCTTCAACTCCTGCGCCACCATCAGGGCTTGCGCCATGCGCGAGCCGACTGCAGCACAGTCGATCGAGAGCCGGTAGTCGCCCACGGATGTGATGGTGCCAAAGGGCCCCGGAATCTTCATCTTGTGGTAGCCGTAGTGTGGTGCTGCCATGAATTTGGCGAGGACTGGGTGCCCGAGGATGGCGTGGTACGCGCTCCTGTGGTCCACCACCTCGAAGGTGATGGTCTACCGGCGGTAGTTGGTGACATTGACTAATACGATGTCGAGTCGCACCGTCCCGAGGGGGACGCAGCTTAGGCCGGGGACGATGTCGTGGAAAGTTGTCCGGCTTGGTTCGAGCTGGTGCTCAGTGATGTTGAGCTTGTCAGCCGTATCCTTGTACAGGATGTTGATGCTGCTTTCCTTGTCGATCAGCACCCGGGAGAAGGTGCAAGCCGTATTCTCCGTGATGATGATGGTGTCAAGGAGGAGGGCGTACGAGCCCGAGGTCGGTAGCACGTCCGGCTGGTCAGCCGGGCCATATGTCACACAGGTCATGGACCAGTCCATGGGCCAACGGACCATTGGCACGATCGCGTTTACCTCGGCGTATCGGCGGCGTTCGTTGTTTTTGTGCTAAATGCTCAATGACGTTGATGACGTAGGTTGCGTGGTTAAGCGGGAAGTATTCGCGTGATCCTCCTGCTACATCAGCCGGAGGCGGTCGAGGTCGCTCTGGGCAGTTGTTATTGTTGGCGGGGTTAGCCGGCGCGCCGGCTCGTGGCGGGGTGGTGGTGGAGCTCCCCTGGGCGGCAGTCCTTTGCCCTTTGCTAGCTGGATGGTCCAGCTGCACTCTTCTGTTGTGTTTGTGGCTGGCTTACGAGAGGTGGAGTTGTACTTGCAGGGCTGGCTGAGCATGGCTTCTAGCGTGTACTTGGGCTTGTCCCCCAATTGGCCGTCGTCTTGTCGGGGGTGAGGGTATCGCCCTTCTCCAGCCGGAGCCGGCTGGTTTGTTTCCACGGTGTTCACGACTTGCGCCGCGCCGTACCGCTCTTCCTCCATTGCCCCGCTCCGCTTTAGGGTATCGCGGTTATCGTGGTAGGGGCAGTCGCGTCCGTCGCGACCGTTTGGCCTTCCAGATGGGTGGCTTGGACCGGCCTGCTCGGTATGGGTCGCCGGTGATCAACGCGCCATTCGCGTCCAACCGGATCCGGATCTTCATGAACGAGTCCGCCCTGGCGTACTTTTCCGCAGAGAGCATGAGATGCTCCATCGATTTGGGCTCTGCTCGGAAGAGCTTGTGCTTGAGCATGGTGCCGTATAGGCACCCGTTGATGAAGTAGGTGATGCCCTGATTCCCTTGCACCCCTTCGCACGTGTTGCGCAGGTTGGACCACCTCGACAGGTAGTCGCGGTCCTTCTCCCCCTTGCGCTGGACATAGGTGGCTAGGTGTTGCGGCCGGCCGGGCCGCTTGTAGGTGCTGGCGAAGTTGGTGCAGAAAACCTTCTTGAAGTCCAGCCACCAGTGGAAGCTCGAGGCGGGCAGGCTGTTTCCCCGCGCGCGCCACGTCCTTCATCATGAGCGGTGCGTAATGCACCGCCACTCTCTGGTTGCCACCGGCTATGCCCACCCGGTGACATAGTCGACGAGCCAGTCTTCCGGCTTGGTCGTCCCATCGTACTTGGGAGTGTCCCTCGGGAGCTGGCATCCCCTGGGGAAAGGCTCCGTCGTGATGCGCGGCCCGAGGAACTGGTGGCCGGCCATGTCCTCCTCCTAGAGGATTCTGGAGGCTTCCAGGGTGTTGATGCGCTACCGGGCGTCCATGCCGGTTGCTGGGCTGAAGGCACCTAGGCGGTTGCGGACGTTGGTGAGGGGGACCCGGGATCCCGGCTCCGCCTGCCGGTAACCGGCGTGCGAGGCGGCACGCGCCGGCTGATACTCGCTAATGTCGGGCAGGTGTCCACCTCGGGTAGCCGGCTGGTAGCCTCCCGGGGAAGGCGGTTTGCAGTAGCGACCTGCCGAGGCAGTCGGTTGCGAGCCGTAATAGCCTGGCTGCCTGTTGTCGTTGTCGCGGTACCAGATGCCCCTGCATCCGGTTGTGTGACGCCTTGACTGGTAGCCGGAGTTGACGTTGTCGTCACCACGCGGTGGCACATGGTATGGATTTGGCGATGACGCCTGTCGGCCGGCGTACGTGGCCCCGGCTGCTCGCTGCTCGGGGTCGCGCGCATCCGGCTGGGCGGCGCCTCCGGGTTTGGCTGCGGGTGCCTAGCTAGGAGTCTTGGATGCGGCCTGGCGACTTTGCGTCGCCTGCTGCTGGTTAGCAGCGATGAGGAGGTCCTGCAAGCGGCACTACTGACGTTGTATGTCTTCGCCCTGGAGGCCGGGTAGTTCGGCCGCGGCGGCTTTCGCGGCTCTCATGTTTTTGGTCGGGGTGCTATACACCGGCTGGCGGAAGCCGAGCGGAACGGTTGGGTCGGCTGCGATCCCCAACTTGTGCACGAGGTTGCCCCCGCGCTATCGCATCGCCCCCATACGGCTGGGCTCAACCGGTATGGGAGTGAAGTTGTGCATGGCATTAAACTCGCGTACCAAGGACTCTACCCGGCGTTGGGTAGAGGCCACGTTCTTGGCGCTGTCGATGAGGTGCTGGCGCATCAGCTCGAGCATAGCGGCCACTTCCTTGGGATCCGCGTCCGAGCTGATGGGCGCGACGAGGTTCTCGAGGACGTCCTCGACGGAGCCGCGTGCAGCTGCGTTTCAGCTTGCCTCCGGAACCTCGTCCGGGTGATGAGTAACCATGCACTCTGCATGGTTCCGCGACTTGCTGCCCTCTTCGTCGACCACCTCTTTGGAGAGGCGGTCGGTGCAGGCCTGTACCCTAGCGGGAAACTCGGGGACGACGGCGACGAAGAAGCGATGCTCGCCGAACTGGTCAACGGAACCGTTGTCCGGGAGAGTGGGACCCTCGATGGCTCCGGTGTTGTTGATCACGCAACCAACGGTGCCGTAAGTCACCATGAGGCCGGCGATGACGCGCCCCCGGTCTCGGACGAAGGTGGTCCCACGCATAACACAGACCCATCCGTCGCTATCGGCCCCACGGTGGGCGCCAGCTGTCGTGGTATAGATCACGACAACACGAAAAGGTGTTCCTAATGGTGTTTAAAGAGGGGACATGCTAGCAAACAGTGACTTTGGCGTGGGATTGGGTACCAAGCATGTAGACACACGAAGTACCAAGGTTTAGGGACCTCACGTTGAGGTAAAACCCCTACTCCTGCTTATCTCTCTTTAATATCGATGCACATGTTACAAGATTGCTCCTTGAGCTATTCGTAGGTAGAAAACATGGAGAAGAGTCGATCATGTGTCCCCCTCTATCGGTGGCTGGGCCAGTCCTTATATACTGTCGGGCTGACCAGCTTACAGGTGGGGCCCGGCTTATTCGAGACCAGCCGGGGAGATTCTCGGACAAGCGTCCCTCATCCTTACTTCCTCCGAATCCAGATGGTGTTGTACTTGGTGTCGTACTGCAGCAGGGCCGAGTCCATCCCTGCGTACCCGGCACCCTCTCCCAGCCTCCCTAGTGCCCATGCGTCTGTACCCTGGCCGTACACCGAGTACCCCAAGCCCATGCGGCAGGTACCGGGTGGAGTAGGCTGGTATCGGCTATCTTGTGTAGATATATCGACAGCCGTACGTGGTTACGGCCGAGCCCATGCCTGAGTACCCCGAGTAACCAGGGAGTAGGTGTACCGCGCACCGTAGAGAGGCACTGTGGCTTGCGTGAGCCTAGGGGGTTGGCGTGCCTCGCCATGCCTCCCCCATACTGGTTGACTTGCCGACCAGCCGGTTGGCACTTTCGACCGGCTAGCCAGCCGGTTGGTACCTTCTACCGGCTGGGCAGCCGGTAGACGAGTGGTAGTCCCTATCCGGTCAGCGGACGGGGGTTGGAGACTTGTCATGCACCCAGCTCCGCGTGGGTACGGAACGCGTTCATCAGCCTAATTCCTTCCCCTTGCTTGAGGCACCCGTGGATCATGCCCCCGACAGCTGTCTCTAGCAGTCCCAGCCATAGCGGTAGTACCGCAGCTGCCAGCGGATCTGCCATGGCACCCAAAGGTACAATCGATTCGAACCTAGAACAATTGCACTAAGAAATCTTAGGGAATCTACTCGTTTAGGCATCACATCAAACCACTTCTAGACCAGGAGATCTCTAGAACCCTAAACAACTTCATCTCACAAGATCAACTCAAGGGAGAGAGATTGGATGGGTTACTAGAGCTCATCTTCGTGGAGAAGAGGTTAGAGGTGATCCCCGGGCTTCCTCCGGCGTGAGAGGAGCACTCAATAGCCGGAGAGGACCCTCCCTGGTGGATGGAAGGAGCGGCGGCGACAAGATCCGGTGTGGGGGATGAATGAGGGAGAGAGGAGGTAAAAGGATAACTCCCTCTCCCAGATCCGTATTTAACCATACGGATTTCGACTGCAGCGGTAGTACCGCCCACCTGGAGCTACCGGTACCGTGAGGTAGTACCATGATACGTTCAAAATGTATCTCCTTTTCCGAACACTTTTCTTATTGTTTTCCTCTAAACTTGTGTGTTTTGGATACCACTAATACGGAATAACGCTGTTTTCAGCAGAATTATCTTGGTGTCTCGTTTTTCTGCAGAAAAATCAACTTTCGGGAAATTGCCCAGAAAAGATCCCATTGAGCCTAAAACATGAGAAGACCCCGGGAGCCAGGAGAGTGTCCAGGAGGGGGCCACACCACCCCCTGGCGCCCCCTTGGCCGCGCTGCTAGGTTGTGTGGGCCACCCCTGCACCCCCTCGGACTCCCCTTTCGACTACGTATGGCTTGTAACCTAAAAACCGATTGGGGTTCATCATATTCCACAGAAACACAACAGAGCACCGCCGCCACCTCGAAACTCAATTCGGGGATCAGAAGTTCCTGTTCTGGCGCGCTGCCGGGACGGGCATTCTAAGGAGATCATCGCCATCGACACCGCCACCTCTTCTCCATCAAACATCCATGCTTCCCCTGTCCATGTGTGAGTAAACACCGCTGTAGGATGAGAGGGATGGAAGGGATTGGATGATATTGATCATGTAATAATGCCATATTGTTAGGGCATAGTGCCTAGTATCCATTGTTAGTGTTTTCTACCGTTGTTGCAACTTGTTATGCTTAATGCTTGTCACTAGGGCCCAAGTGCCATGATCTCAGATCTGAACATGTTATTGTTTCATGAGTATAATATTGTTTCCTGATCATATCTGCAAGTTGTTTACACATGTCATTGTCCGGAACCCGATGCCCCAAAGTGACAGAAATTGGGACAACCGGAGGGGATGGTTGTGATGTGAGGATCACATGTGTTCATGGAGTGTTAATGCTTTGCTCCGGTGCTTTGTTAAAAGGAGCACCTTAATTACTAGTAGTTTCCCTAGAGTCCCTGCTGCCACGGGCAGGTAGGACAAAAGATGTTGTGCAAGTTTCTCATTGCGAGCACATACGACTATATTGGAACACATGCATATGGTGTAGCGTTCCCACATTTAAATAATGCAAGAACTCTGTGTTAATGTGCTAGTCCCTGGATCAATTGCTAGCACCACAGTTCAAAATGAGATATCATGCAAATGCGTCAAAATCTATTACATCGCATGATCCAGTCTTTACAAAATATTATTACAACTTGCATAGTCTTAGAAGACTAGCAGAAAACAGAATTACAGCGGAAAACATAGTACAACATTGAGCCCATCTTCTTCATGTGCCACAGGCAAAACATGTTGGCGATAGACTCGTGATCCTGAACGAAACCTCACTCATTTTCAAATTTATCTGCAATATGGAATATGCAGCCACAAGGGAGTCAATACAATTTAATGTATTGGCAAGTAACACTATGGTGGATATAAATGGCAAGACTAATACTACATGCATATTTGGCTGAGTGGAGTTTTGGCTAAGTTTGAATAAAGCCAGTTTTATCCTATATTTGATAAATCATTGAAAAATCTTTGAAAACCAACATGGGTAGACACACCATGTAGTTTGGTAAAGGCATCATGGGTAGACACACCATGAAGTTTGAAAATCATCATGGGTAGACACACCATGAGTTTGAAAAGGTAGCACAGAGGGGTAGACACACCATGTGCTCTAGGAAAAGGTTTCTACCATGTTTTAATTCATTCAGAAAAGACGAGGAGATCCTTCTATCCATCCTTGTCCAGCTGCTCGAAGTCGTCCATTACCGGGAACACGGCTATGATCATAGTTTTTAACTCTGCAGAGGTTGTGCACTTTCACCCTTTGTCTTCAATTAGCCCAAACATCCTATACACCCGGAATGCATCATGGAAAGGAGAGAATTGGGACGAGATCTTTCAGAAGCAAGAATTCAACCCAACCAGCAAGACCCGTTCCACCTATAATTCTGCTACATCTTCATGTCAAGCATGGGCTGAACTCTCACAACTTAGTTGATCAAGACAGAGCCCATATGTCAAAGGGCTGCACGGGAAGCTACTAAACTTAGAGGGACTTAGGAATCTCTTTGTTCCTGGGTGGAAAACCACAAGTGTACCCTCAGGTGACAACCACCACATCCATGGCCCTGGGAGTGACCCAGGTGACAACCACCATGGACATGGCCCTGAGTAGCCACTCAACATAATCCAAGCAATTACCAATCCACCCAGGTGTTTCATTGATTGTTATACTTAGGATTTTTCCACAACATTAAGTAAAACAAATTTGTAGCAAGGCTAAGAATCTACTAAGTCTCCATAATAACAAGTCTAAGGGATTGCTACACACTACTTGGGATTTTGCATAGCATAATAATGACTTAGTAAAAATTCCCTATCATGCATACTACTCAGAAATACTAGTAATGCATAGTAAAAATATGGGAGATTTGATGGTGTGTTACTTGCCTTTGAAGTTGGTGAAGAACATCCACCTTATCTTCACAAAATGGAACGTTCTCTCCGTACAATCTAAACATTGAAAACATAACAACAGAATAAACAAGCATGCTAACAAACAAACAAACAAACAAACGAAGAAAACATACAAAGCAATAAACATAGCAAATGAAAATATTTAGTTTCAAGGCACAAAAGAAACTAAGTCATTGTAGTTAGTGTTTGCATTTGTGACTAAGGGTTAGTCTTTGATAAAAGGATCACACAAGGTCTTGTTTTCTTCAAGTCCTCTTTTGCCTCCTTGAGTTGCTTCTAATGTTAAGTCTTCAATGGCCTTGCTTGTAGTCCTCCTTATTAATTCCAGGGACTTAGTCATATAGAATAAAAGAGGTAGTAGGTATTGTTAGAGTTTCTTAAGAAAGGATTTGTAAAATCTTCTCTTCTTCTTCGTTTTCTGGGAGATTATTCTGATGGAGTTGGCTCCTTGTTTAAGTTGTTCTCCTTGATAAAAGGGATCCTTGTTGACGTCTTGGTCAAAACTCTCATCTCACTTGGGAAAAATAAATTCTAAGTCTTGGGAAAACATAAATCATCTAGAAAACAAATTCTAATTATTGGAAAACAAATCCTAAGTCTTCACAACCTTGTCTTGGAAAATCTTCAGGATCCTTTGTAGCTTCCTCCTTGTTGGTGACTTCATTGAAATTTCCAGCACTTGATTTTTTTTTACAACCTAGGTACTGGTCTTGATCTAACTTAGCCACAGCACAAAGTCTAAGAGAACAGAAAAGAGGGGGGAGAAAATACTTAGAGAAAGAGAGAGATGTGGCTGGTCTTCTTGTCTTCTTGATTTTCTTCTAAGTGCTTCTACTTCTTTGGAGATGCTTCTGAAGTCTAAGTCCTTCATTTGTATTCTTTCTTCATGTTGAAAATCTTCGAGTATTTGTAGTATCATCTCCATGGCTTTCACTAATCCAGACTTAGTGGTTTTCAACTAGGAGGGACAACTAGGAAAAATAACTTAGAAATATTCTAAGGTCTTTTGTTTTGGTCTCTCTGGCCTAAGATTAGTCCTTAGCACAATTTTTCTAAAGAAAACATATTGAAAATAATTACAGAAAATAAACTAAGTCAAAAATAGTCATATGAGCATATAACAAACAAAACCATTTTAACTTAGCCAAAAATTATTTTGGGCGCAAGGGACTGTTAGTACACATCCTAAGGTCTTCAAAAATATTTTATTTGCAATTTTTAGATGTGTAGAATTTAAACTATGTCAAAAATCACCAAACAAGCATATTTGAATTTGAACAAATTTAAGTTTGTCAATTTTGAATTTAGACAGTGCTAAAATATTCTACGTGTTCAGGGCTTTTCAAAAAGTCTAAGTTTGCTTAATTTGCATCTACGGTTAAAAACTTATGATAGATCTAATATGGAGGGGCTTTTCTGCAAAACTGCCTATTTGATTTTTATTCCGGAATAAAACAGAAAGCCTGCGACACGTGGCGTTCTTTGGTTGGCTGGACCCTACTGACTAAGCGCTGGCGTGGCACGCTGACTGGGCCGTGACGTGGATTAGTGAAACCATCCGGATCGTTAGATCGAAATCTAACGGGTGGGGCTGCGTACCTCTTCGGTTATGTTCTGGTACATCCAATGCAGATCGGACGGTCGCGGACAGAGCCGGCCAGCTGCTCTCCGGGAGTCGCTGGAGACGAAAACGACGGCGGCGTGGCTCCCTGCCGTTGATGGCGTGGTCACTCCCATGCTCCTCCGACGATTCTGAGGACTCCGGCGGACGTACCGCGACACGGGGGTTCTTCTCATGGCGCTGGCGTGGGTCGACGTGCCTCCAATCGATGGCGCGGTGCTCTCCCGAGCTGCGAAACTCCCATGGCGGCGGTGGCTTCCGGCGTTCTCCGGGCAGGGAAACGGGCTGTCCTGCTGCGGCTCCTTTCCACGAATCTCCTCGCCATAGCGACTCCTCCCCTCGAGCATCCAACGGCGGTGACGGGTACACCCGTGGCGGCGCGGCAATGGAGGCCGGCGGCGGAAGATTCCGATCTCACCGAGATCGAGGCTTGCATCGGTGTAGCTAGGGTTTAGGGGTGCGGGGGAGGTGCGCGGATGTCGAGGCAGCCTTATATGAGGACATAGGCGTGGAGGAGAGGGCACGGGAAGGCGGCACTGCGTCGAGTCTGTTTCCCGCACGGACATCGAGGACGTCGCTGCGTCACTGCTGACGTTAGCGGGGCGGGGCCCACCTGCCTGTGAGAGAGAGATACGGGGTGTGAGGGAGCGGGCTGTGGCGGTTGATCTTGGGCCTCTAGCGGGCTGGCAGCTGGCCCTTCACGCTGCGCGTGTGCGGTAGATAGAAGCAGGGGGTTGGGCTGGGCCACTTTCTTCAGTTCCTTTTTTTTTCTTTTCTGTTTTTAACAAATGAACATAACTTGTGATTAAAAATTCCAAATTTCCTCAAACAAAAACCTATGGTTTTGTAAAATCATTCTCTTTCAGATAAAAACATTTAGGTGTTGTTTTAACCTACTTAAAATAATTCTATTTTCAAAATATGATTAAATGATTAATAGTAACTTAATGTTATTCTCCCCTTTTTTTAATTCATTAAATTATATAATGTCAAATAATTTCAGTGACATAATATATTTTAAATTATTGTTTCCCTAAGTTATATACTCACTTTCACACAAGGATAAATTTGTGAAAACACTTTATGGTTTCCAAAATATTTTCAGTACTCAAATAATTGGAGAAAGAGTTATTATCAATTGATAGAAGATGAAAACAATATGGAAACAGCTTGTTTATAGAAAACATTTTATGGTTCAAAAAAATAGAGAAGAATAGTTTCTTTGCATAATTATTTGTTTTGAGGGTCTAGGGTTTTAGAAAATAGATGCATTTGGATTATTATTTCCAATAACCTGGGAATAACATATAATGTTTCCTTTTTGTTTGAGTTTTATTTGTTTTTGGTGACTTGCTTTGGTGGAAAACAAAAGTTTTAAATTTTTGTGATTTTTGAATTCCTTCAAAAATCAGGGATGTTACAGACTACCACCCTTAAAGAAATCTCGTCCCGAGATTTGGGAAGGCGAGAAAGAAAGATTAGGATTGGGTAACTGGGTTCCAGAACAACTGGGTGGGCTACCACTCTTAAATGAAACTTTTGTGGGTAGTCTATTTTCATTGGAGTGTTGCTTGATTCCATATTGGCTTGAGTAGAACTTTCCTTCATGGTAGAGCTGTAGACCAACATAGGTATGTTGAACTACCTTTGACACTAAGGGGTCACTCTTTGGGTCAAACCAAAGTCTTTGGGTTCCTCCCAACTTGGTCTTTTGATGTCCTTCCATCTTGTTGTTGACCTTCTCATGGTTGTTGGCATCCTAGCTAGGTATCTGGTTGGGTTCACATAGATGAGTATAGATTTGGAGAGATCTAAGGAAGGTTCCTACCTCAACACAGCAAAAAGGCAAGTCATCTTATAAACAACAACTAGCAAACATTTATCACACCAAACAACAAGGTTTTAAAAAAAAGAAACTTATATTGTCATACCTCACTCATTGGTATGATCAATACACTAACACGTTGACATTGTCATAACAAAGTAACTAGATTGGTGGTCTCATCTATATCTTTTGGAGTCTCTTCAGGCTTTCTGTCAACAGCTTGAGGCGTTTCTGATTGTTGTGAAGTCCGGGTATATCTCCAAGTTTTCTTCAATTATCTTGAGTGTAGATCTTCATGTTGAAACCAAAAGGATCATGTGAAAACTATTCTTTGCGCTTCATGTCATGATTATCACCAATCGTATCTTGATGGAAAACAAGAGTTAGGATATCTATAAGTTAGAAGATTCAACCATAGGAAGAAGTACTAGAAGAAGAGTAGTTCTAGCTATGTTAGAGTAGAATAGACGGTGAATCCTAGGGTCGTTGAAGTCCTCGATGGTGGTGGAGTTGCAGCTATTCATCTTTAAGTTGGAAGTCCTTAGCGATAGCGAAGTTGAAGTTCCCTCATCTTTGAGTTTTGAAGTGTAGGAGAAACATAAGTCATAAGAGCACAAGGTAAGGAGGTACCAGATACGAGCCAAGTAATGGTACTTAGAAAATATTGAGTCTTCTTCCATGGTGATCATTGGAACATTAACAACTTATTGAAATTTGGATATTCACTATAATGAGAGATACTGGCACCCGCTAGCCAATCAGGGAACCGGTCTCATGTACGTGGACATGTAATGTTGGTCCGGGCCACTTCATCTCACTATGCTGCTAGGATCCAAAAATACTCAAAGAAGTTAATAATTTGATCAAAAAAGGTTTTCCAATCCTAAGGTCTCGAACCTACATGCAACACTTTTGCTCTGATACCATTTTGTAGCGTTCCCACATTTAAATAATGCAAGAACTCTGTGTTAATGTGCTAGTCCCTGGATCAATTGCTAGCACCACAGTTCAAAATGAGATATAATGCAAATGCGTCAAAATCTATTACATCGCATGATCCAGTCTTTACAAAATATGATTACAACTTGCATAGTCTTAGAAGACTAGCAGAAAACAGAATTACAGTGGAAAACATAGTACAACATTGAGCCCATCTTCTTCATGTGCCATAAGCAAAACATGTTGGCGATAGACTCGTGATCCTGAACGAAACCTCACTCGTCTTCAAATTTATCTGCAATATGGAATATGCAGCCACAAGGGAGTCAATACAATTTAATGTATTGGCAAGTAACACTATGGTGGATATAAATGGCAAGACTAATACTACATGCATATTTGGCTGAGTGGAGTTTTGGCTAAGTTTGCATAAATCCAGTTTTGTCCTATATTTGATAAATCATTGAAAAATCTTTGAAAACCAACATGGGTAGACACACCATGTAGTTTGGTAAAGGAATCATGGGTAGACACACCATGAAGTTTGAAAATCATCATGGGTAGACACACCATGAGTTTGAAAAGGTAGCACAGAGGGGTAGGCACACCATGTGCTCTAGGAAAAGGTTTCTACCATGTTTTAATTCATTCAGAAAAGATGAGGAGATCCTCTATCCATCCTTGTCCAGCTGCTCGAAGTCGTCCATTACCGGGAACACGGCTATGATCATAGTTTTTAACTCTGCAGAGGTTGTGCACTTTCACCCTTTGTCTTCAATTAGCCCAAACATCCTATACACCCAGAGTGCATCATGGAAAGGAGAGAATTGGGACGAGATCTTTCAGAAGCAAGAATTCAACCCAACCAGCAAGACCCGTTCCACCTATAATTCTGCTACATCTTCATGTCAAGCATGGGCTGAACTCTCACAACTTAGTTGATCAAGACAGAGCCCATATGTGAAAGGGCTGCACGGGAAGCTACTAAACTTAGAGGGACTTAGGAATCTCTTTGTTCCTGGGTGGCAAACCACAAGTGTACCCTCAGGTGACAACCACCACATCCATGGCCTTGGGAGTGACCCAGGTGACAACCACCATGGACATGGCCCTGAGTAGCCACTCAACATAATCCAAGAAATTACCAATCCACCCAGGTGTTTCATTGATTGTTATACTTAGGATTTTTCCACAACATTAAGTAAAACAAATTTGTAGCAAGGCTAAGCATATACTAAGTCTCCATAATAACAAGTCTAAGGGATTGCTACACACTACTTGGGATTTTGCATAGCATAATAATGACTTAGTAAAAATTCCCTATCATGCATACTACTCAGAAATACTAGTAATGCATAGTAAAAATATGGGAGATTTTATGGTGTGTTACTTGCCTTTGAAGTTGGTGAAGAACATCCACCTTCTCTTCACAAAATGGAACGTTCTCTCCGTACAATCTAAACATTGAAAACATAACAACAGAATAAACAAGCATGGTAAAAAACAAACAAACAAACAAACAAACGAAGAAAACATACAAAGCAATAAACATAGCAAATGAAAACATTTAGTTTCAATGCACAAAAGAAACTAAGTCATTGTAGTTAGTGTTTGCATTTGTGACTAAGGGTTAGTCTTTGATAAAAGGATCACACAAGGTCTTGTTTTCTTCAAGTCCTCTTTTGCCTCCTTGAGTTGCTTCTAATGTTAAGTCTTCAATGGCATTGCTTGTAGTCCTCCTTATTAATTCCAGGGACTTAGTCATATAGAATAAAAGAGGTAGTAGGTATTGTTAGAGTTTCTTAAGAAAGGATTTGTAAAATCTTCTCTTCTTCTTCATTTTCTGGGAGATTATTCTTATGGAGTTGGCTCATTGTTTAAGTTGTTCTCCTTGATAAAAGGGATCCTTGTTGACGTCTTGGTCAAAACTCTCATCTCACTTGGGAAAAATAAATTCTAAGTCTTGGGAAAACACAAATCATCTAGAGAACAAATTCTAATTATTGGAAAACAAATCCTAAGTCTTCACAACCTTGTCTTGGAAAATCTTCAGGATCCTTTGTAGCTTCCTCCTTGTTGGTGACTTCATTGAAATTTCCAGCACTTGATGTTTTTTTACAACCTAGGTACTGGTCTTGATCTAACTTAGCCACAGCACAAAGTCTAAGAGAACAGAAAAGAAGGGGAGAAAATACTTAGAGAAAGAGAGAGATGTGGCTGGTCTTCTTGTCTTCTTGATTTTCTTCTAAGTGCTTCTACTTCTTTGGAGATGCTTCTGAAGTCTAAGTCCTTCATTTGTATTCTTGCTTCATGTTGAAAATCTTCGAGTATTTGTAGTATCATCTCCATGGCTTTCACTAATCCAGACTTAGTGGTTTTCAACTAGGAGGGACAACTAGGAAAAATAACTTAGAAATATTCTAAGGTCTTTTGTTTTGGTCTCTCTGGCCTAAGATTAGTCCTTAGCACAATTTTTCTAGAGAAAACATATTGAAAATAATTACAGAAAATAAACTAAGTCAGAAATAGTCATATGAGCATATAACAAACAAAACCATTTTAACTTAGCCAAATATTATTTTGGGCGCAAGGGACTGTTAGTACACATCCTAAGGTCTTCAAAAATATTTTATTTGCAATTTTTAGATGTGTAAAATTTAAAATATGTCAAAAATCACCAAACAAGCATATTTGAATCTGAACAAATTTAAGTTTGTCAATTTTGAATTTAGACAGTGCTAAAATATTCTACGTGTTCAGGTCTTTTCAAAAAGTCTAAGTTTTCTTAATTTGGATCTACGGTTAAAAACTTATGATAGATCTAATATGGAGGGGCTTTTCTACAAAACTGCCTATTTGATTTTTATTCCGGAATAAAACAGAAAGGCTGCGACACGTGGCGTTCTATGGTTGGCTGGACCCTGCTGACTAACCGCTGGCGTGGCACGCTGACTAGGCAGTGACGTGGATTAGTGAAACCATCCGGATCGTTAGATCGAAATCGAACGGGTGGAGCTGCGTACCTCTTCGGTTATGTTCTGGTACGTCCGATGCAAATCGGACGGTGGCGGACAGATCCGGCCAGCTGCTCTCCGGGGGTCGCCGGAGACGAAAACGACAGCGGCGCGGCTCCCTGCCGTTGATGGCGCGGCCACTCTGTCACATCCCAATTTTGGAATACCTGATAACACAGTTGTTTTGCTAATTGCTTGACTAATAAACCTTGGTTGTGTTTGTTTGTGGTTGTTTAAGTGCAACTAAACAAACTAATTATATAAACTTGCAAACTTAAAAGGATAGCAAAGCAGTGAACTAAAAATATTCAACATATTGTTCCAGGGATAAAAAAATATTCAACATATTGTTCCAATGACCTTGGCAATATTTTATAAACTAAATATTGATCAAAGAGTTTTCCAAAACTATCTTATGAATCTCATACTTGTTGAATGTTATTCCAAGTTCTAAATTAAGAAAGAGGAAACACTTAATAAATTTCCCTAAAAAGATTATCAGAAAAAGAGGCATTCTTAAATGCTTCACCAAAATATTATCAAATGTTTTTCCAACCTTGCAAGATTAAAAACAAAGGTATTGGAGAGCATTGACTTGCTATCTCTAGTCACATAAATATTTTGGCAAAGCATTGCTAAAGAAAAGCCAAGTGCTTTATTAAATAGAAATTCCAATATTTCCAGAGATAGAAAACTAAAACAAGTTACTATTGGAAACTTTCTTAAAATGATTTGAAATTCATACCATTGCTTCCTTATATCAAATAAGGAACACACACAAGAGGAGACCAAAAATTGAATCCATTAAAGGCCTGAAAACATGAATTTTCTCCACAGCAACATTTGGGATTTTGAACAAGTTTGTTCTACAAACTTTTTCCAAATGCCATGAAATAAATACCACATGCTCTATATCATAAATGAGGATTAAAACAAAGAGGGCACAAGTTTTTGAATAAATTAAGTTGCCAAAAACCCCTGTTTTCTTGACAGCACCTTTTTGAAATTTGAACAAGTTTGTTCTATGAAGTAACTCTAAATGACTTGAATTTTCTACCACATAAGGAACACATCAAATAAGGAATGTGTGCCAAAAATTATCATTTTTGGAAGCTCCTAAGTAGTCTAATAAATTCAATGTCCATTTATGTAAGAATTCAAATTTGAACAACTTTGAATTACCAAGTTTATCCATTTGAGCCAATTTTCATATATGTTGTGCAACTCAACTAATTAGAATTTTGGGCAAAAGGATTTCAATTTATAACTTTGTTTGACTAGGGAAAACAACATTTTTCAGAGAGTACAGGGACCTATTTGTAATTATCCAGGGATCAAATTGTAATCCGAGTCATCTTCAACCTCTAGCTCCCTGTAGAGAACAGCACACCTAGGCCATGGCTTCGAAGGGAAGGAACCCTTGGGGATAAAGAGGCCCCCCATGTGCCTTGTCTGCTCACTGTCCCCTCTCTCCCCCCCTCAAGCTCTCTCCTCTCTCTCTCTCTCAAGAAATCCCAACCCGAAACCCTAGCATAGAGGCTCGCCGGAAATCGGTCGTTTCCGAGCTCGCCGCCGGCCTCCGAGTAGCTCTTCAGCTCCGCCTCGTCATGGTGGCCCTCCCTGCCGAACGAATCGAGGAGGAGTGCCTTGTGGTGCCCGCGCCATCAAGTTCCTCTTCGGCCTCGACGGAGCTCCGGCGAGGGATTGCCGCCGCCGCGGACCTCCTCCTCCCTATCCGAGCCGTCCCACACGTTCATGGTGAGCAGGGGATTCCCCCCGAGCATTTTCCCCTCTCCCTCTCCCCCACAATCGCCGCCGAGCCGCGCTAGCTTCCGGCCGCCGCGTGCGCCTCGTCGCCGCCGCTCTCCGGGGCCCTCCCCGGAAGCGAGACTCCGCTTTTTGGGTTCCCCTCATCGAGACCGACGCGTAGGTAGGTCTGAATCGCTTTTTGGTGGCCGGAATAGCCGGATAGCAGCTCGCCGGAGAGCCCTCCCGCCGGCGTGACGTCGTGGTGACGCGCGCACGACGTCAGCACCCGCCTTGACCCCGCGCGTGCAGGTCAAACCTGCTGGTGGCCCCCGCGCTGGCCCGCGTGGCAGCCACCGTGGCATCTGGCCCGCTGGTCAGTGCCTAGGGGTAGATCTGCCCGCGGTGGGGATCGTTCTGGCCGGCCCGTTTGCAGATCTGGCCCAATAATGTGTTGTTTCCCTTTTATTTTTTTTCAGAAACATCCATGTTTGCTTTTGGCTCTAAAAACCTACCTAAAGGATGAATTTGACCAAAATAAAATTCACAGTGGTACCTCAACTAATTCTAAACCACATCCAACTTGTAGATCTACTTTTGGATGTATAGTTTTGAAATGAAAAATGATTTGGCAACAGGTACCAGAAACACTAAAATGAGCACCATTTTTATTTTACAACTCAGAATGAAGTGAGGCCAATTGCATTGGAAAGCCCTTGAAATTTCCTAACAGGATCAATTAACCTCGTTTCCAAATTCATAGTATTTTTGAAATGGCATGCAATTTGGTAAAACACCAGAGAGCACTTTGGTGATTTTTATAAATTAATTAAAGATGAATTTTGATGCAAACCAAATTGGATGGTCTTGCATATGTTTAGGACTATCCAAACCTAGAAGGGTTTAATTTTTAGAGCATCATATAAAATTTGGTGGACAGATCTGTATATTGCTTGTTTCTGCCATTTTGGCATTTTAGGTAATTAAATTGTGTGAGTATATTTTTGTGTTTCCATATTGTTTCCTAGCATGTATAAGTTGTGTGAACTTGTGTTATAAGTGTTACTTAACTATTTTAGCATGTTAGATTGTGTGGACTTGAGTTGAGAAGAAATAGGATTTATATTAGTAGCATATGTTTTATCTCTAGTGTATAGTTGCATATAATTTTTGAGTGATGAATTGATGTGCTAGCACTTGGATTTTTGATTGGATCCAGTGCCATGTTAGTACTTATTTTGTGTTGTTATCACCTCTGCTATCTTGCATTTGAGTTGGTAGAAAAGCATGAGTAGCTTTGTCAAGACTATGAGAATGGTTATGGAAAAATTCCCTCATGTGTGGAATTTTGACAGAATCATTTGTGGTTTTGTGGCCACATATTTTTGTGTTATGTTCATAAGACCAGTAGAATTTTGATGGTGTTATTATGAGTACTTTATCCCTAGAGTTTTCACTTATGTGAAAACAATAGCATGGGTAGCATTACCTTGCTTATTTTTGTACCCTATTATTTTCTGCTAGTATGGTTATTGCACTAGAAGCTAGTTTAGCATTTTGTTAATTTTTGTCAAGTATGACCAGAGGCTTTGTGACCTCTTAATGCTTTGTTATGCTAGTGTAACACCCACTGGTGTCATTGCATTTTTGGTGGAAACATTATTTCCCCACACTAGATGTGTTTCTTTTATATAGTTCTTTTACTAATGAGTGCCTAGTATGTTTGCTTTGGGAATTTTTGTGCTAAATGAAAATGGGTATGCTTCTGTTTGTAAGTGGTTATAATCATGTGTGCCTTGCTAGGAAAAATCCATCTTTGTAGTGTTGTTTGATTCCTCTAGTAATGCCCCTTTTTATTACTACTAGTATGTAGGAGTTGCCCTGCAAAATGATGCATTGTTTTATCAAATGGGATATTTTTGTTATAGAAAGTATAGATGTTTTTCACTACTGTTTTGTTGACATGGACCCTCTGGTTGTTTTTCAATTACTTGATTAAAATGCATCCATTAATTCCTCATGA
The DNA here is from genome assembly GCA_028641055.1 of Alopecurus myosuroides. NCBI lineage: Eukaryota > Viridiplantae > Streptophyta > Magnoliopsida > Poales > Poaceae > Alopecurus > Alopecurus myosuroides. Next base: position 287,975,859 of record CM054060.1, on the reverse strand, counting down.
CTGAGTAGTCCTAGTTTCCTTAGCAGTTTTGTTTGTATTGAATTAATTTTCCTGCCAACTTGTGTTTGGTGGATATTTGTGTATCCTTGCATGAGGACATGTTTTCATTCCCATTATGATAACATGGTTCCTTGTTTGCATTTTAGTACTTTATTTATTATGCTTGCTTGCATAGCAAATTTTTAGTAGAAACATGTCTATAAGGATTCCTCCTTTTTAGTCATTGTTTCTATTGTTCTCACTATGAGAAATTGTGTGTTTTGTGATGAGTATATTACCTTGTTACACTTGAGTAGGCTCACTGATTTGTAAAAGTAACTTTTGCAAATCATGTGTCTCATTTATTCTTAGCGTGAATTTAGACTTAGTAGGATAGCTACCTTTTTTTTTGTGGTTTAGTTGACAGACCCATTGCCATGCTTATTTTTGTGCATGTTTTGTATACTTTTAGTAGTCTCACCTATGTGAAACTAGGTGTATTTTGGGTTTATTAATATCTTGGTATGAGAGTGGCACACCCACTGAATCCATGATATTAAGGTTGTGAGATATGTCCCTCCAACCTTAAGTTGTCTTATTAAATGGCATTTCTGCCAAGTAGGATTGTTTGACTGTTTGCCTCAATTAATAATTGAGTGATTTTGTTATTATTAGATTTCCTTGCTGTATGTATTGTTATGTATGGTTGCTTGCCTTGATTGGTTCTGAATGTGTGTCCTTTATTCCTTTTACGACGTTAGAAAGCGAAGAGGAAGGAAGTGTCGTGAAGATCTGTTTCAAGTTCCAGTCACTCCAACACCAGGGACACAAGAGTTACCAGGCAAGCCATCCTGATGCTTGCTGATACAATACTTATCATTATCTATCATGCATGTTTTACCTCTGAATTTTTACAAAAACTTGATTATCAAAACTATTTTTGATATGGAATTTACTACTATACTATATTATAGGTTACTATCATGCCAATAGTTAAACTTGGTAATACCAAGCCCATAAGCCACCACATGGTATTTATTACCATCAAATATACTAGTCCCTAAGTGGACACCCTAAAATTGTGATTCTACAAAACAAAGGCTTTACGGAAAAACCCGGAGAAAAGGCGGATCCTTGTTCTCCGGAGGAATGTGGAAGTGGTCATTTTTGAGAAAGTGGTGTTTTAAAAAATGACACATAACCTAGTCTTCGCCGGACAACCTTTACCGTACTGCCACCCTACCCCAACATGGGCAAGGGGCTTAACTTGAAGTTTGTTCTTATTAGTGTGTGCTATCTCAATGTGCTATAGGGGATGCGATCCTCTGAACCGAATGTCGCGGAGACATATAAAGTGTGGGATTAATTTTCCCTCCGGATGCATCAGTTGAGGCATCCTGGCTTGGCGGGGATTAGCTCGGTGCCGGGGATGTGGTCAAACTCAATTTAGAGATAGGCATATTCTAGCTTGAACATAGTGGATGGTTATGATCAGATACCTGATGTTTACATACTGTTGTTACAGTCCGTGATTGTTCACGGGAGGTGTACTGGATCTGGTGGATGTGTACACCTCTGCAGAGTATAACTTTTTCGAAGAAGCCGCGTCCTCGGATATGGACAGTTGAATGGCCATGTAGCTAGCATTGTGTCAATGTTTTCAAAAAGGAAGTTTTTTTTTGAAAAGGAATTGTTGGAAAGGAAGTGTTGAACTTGTGAAGTTCGGAAAGGAATGGAAACGTATACCGTGGAGGTATCGTCAATGATGAAAAGCCAGATGATGTTATACAAAACAAAAATGTTTTGCAAAGAAAAAACCTTTTCTACTCTAAGCAAGAATTCTGGAAACTGATTCCAAGAAGTTGTGCAAAGAGAAAATATTCTTTAACAAAACTTTACAAAACCTCTTGTACATGTGAGATCTACAAGAGAAATAAAACTATATATTATTTTTCTTCTGAAGTATCTTCTTCAACGAAGATACAGATAAACCTGACTGCAACTGTGGTGTCATCATATATGAACACCATTGATAGTGAACCATATTTATAGCCTACCTATTCCACCATATAAGCATATTTGCATGTTGGTAAGTGATATGATGGATGTCTTGCTGAGTACATTCAAATGTACTCATTATGGTTTCGCCCCTGGTATCTACTTATCAGATTTGGAGAAGGAGCCTCCAAAGGATATCTATGAAGAGAAGTACGGAGTTGACGGCTTTGCGAACTAGGATCGTCTCCGGGTCAGCAGCCTGTAGGTTAAGGCGTGACTTGGGCTCAACTACGTTGTGTTTTATTTGTCTTCCGCTGTGTTTGATAAGTTGCCTGCCCCATGTGGCAGTTGCGTTAAACTTGATCATGTGATATTTGTGTAATACCTTTATGTATTCGTGTAATGGATGATGTATTTCTGTGTGCCAACTGTGTATGTTGTTCACGACTGATCTTTCTGGGATCGTGAATGTATGCATACGTAGGGTTTCAGACTGCCGGTCTGGGGTCCTTACAGAGTTGGTATCAGAGCCATCCTGACCTTAGGAGACCTTAGTTAGCATGGACGTCAGATAGGAAAGAAAAGTATTTTTGAGTAAAAACCTATTTACTATCTGCATTATTTTTATCTAAGCGAATTTTAGTATATTTTCCCTCCTTCTGATCTTTTCAAAAGATTCTAAATGCATATGAAGGGCGTCCTTGAACAGTGGTTCGAAGGGCGGGCCTTATAGAATTGGTATCTCTCTCGGTTAAGAGTTTATTTCTTACTTGTTTGCAACTGCTCCGCTCTGTTTTTGAAACATCTCTCGTATTTGAAGTTTTCTGTCCAGAAAATAGTTGGAGTTTCAAAAACAATTTGTTGCATAAAGTTTTCTCGAAACTTTACTTCTAGTATCTTGTTTTCATACAAAAACTTTTATACTTGCCGATGTCCCGAGAAGACCAAAATATTTGCCTAGCTCTACAGTGATGATGGTCAGAAGTAGATATAGTTCTTCAGCCACTTCTAGGATTTTGGATCAGTCTAGTTTGGAGTAATTTAGCGATAACTCCATGAGTCGTCTCCCCTGACGTAGTTCCAATGGAGTCTTGCTTGTGTGTTTTGGCTTGCTTATGTGTGTCCGTAAGGCTTTGTGCTATTGTGTGGTGTAGAATTTGGTTCATCTAGGCTTCTATATGTTTGTGGGGTGCTCAAATTTTGCAGATTTGTGCTTGCCCCGCTCTTGTTTTTGAATCGCCTCCTGTTAAATTTTTGCAAGCAAAAATGTTTGAATAGCATTCAAAAACAAGAATTTGTTGCTTAGACTTATACTTGTTTTCGCTTCATAATGCCACCCGTCGTGAACCACCACCATCTCCCCCACAATTAATGAAAGCACCTTTGGGCCTAATAATAGAGGACCATCAAGCCACACGAGCTGCTAGTGTTGCTACCAATGCTGCACTCCAACAAATAAAGCTCCAACAATGACATCCTTCAAAGAAGAAAAGGCGTGAATGCACCAAGTACTACTGACCTAAACCTCTATGTTTTGTCTGTTTGCAAGAGACTCGTTTTACCTTGTTGGCTAAATTCGCACTTTTTTTGTTATGTTCCCTTTTAAAAGACCAAATAAGAGAAATCCCCTTTGAAAAGTTATGTACCTCCCTCCTCTGGAGAAAGGTGCAAAATAAGTCTTTACATGCCATGATGCGTAACCCCCTCAAAAGCCAATCAAAAGAGCACAATTCAATGTTCGACGTACGATGACGCTAGTCGTATCTTGTCGGACAAACATGATTAAATTGAAAGCTAACAAGACTAACATGCTTTGCCTAATCTTAGGTTGACACCTAACCAAAGCATGCGAACTACTGACAACTCTTTCTAAACCAAAAATTAAGTGACTTAGGACACCTTTTAATCTAGTTGGTAAAAAGGAGAAGTCACGAGAAAATAAGATGATGACCTATTCGTTTACTAGTCAATAGGATATCGGGTGTATCTACTTTGGAAATCAAAACTTGGTAGACATTGTAGGTACTATGAAATTCATGGTTTAGAAATTAATTGAACGATGGAATGGTTGTGATAAATCTAGAAAACAACAGTTTTCCTGTGTTTGTTTCTTTGTGTGCTCTTGATTGAAATAAATTTGTGTTTTATTCAATCTTGCGTCCTAACTTATATGGACTTGTTAGGACTTGTTATTATATTGTTTTCTTACAATAAATCTACCCTAGAAAGTGTGTGCATGATTGGGAACTCGAATAAAAAAATGAAATAGCATTTGTTACCTTCTAGTTTATTAATTGGAAGTATTGTGAGAACTAGATCGGTGTATATTTCTTAGTAAATTTTGTGCTATGTTTCTTTGAGTCCAGTACCATTTAGGTACTGATATTTTGATGCTTATACCTATGTTAACTTGCATGTCTTTTAATAGTAAAGCATGTGTAAGCATTACTATCTTTATGCACTAGTATTGCTTCACTAGATTAAATAGCATTATATTTTTATCTTGTGTGCAAAGTTTTTCATGAGTAACCAGAGGCTTAGTACCTATTTTTACTTGGTATTAGTAGGCCATAGCCCACTGGTCCCATTGTATTTTGTCTTGAGGATGAAAATCCCCAACCATACACATGTGTGAAAATAAGCATGTTTCACTATGTGTTTGATTTCTATTTTCCACCATGGAAAATATAATTGTTTGTTTTCACTTATGCAAGTGAGAAGTTTATTTCTTATTAGTAAATACTAATATGCTTAGGTGTGATCCTTTTGTTAGCATAATATTCCTTAGGGGTATCATGTTAAGAAATGTTTCACCATCGTGTGCTAAAATTAAATTGTTCGCAAATAAAATAAATTCCTCTTGATCGGTAGATTGTTTGTGTATAATTTTAAATTGAGTGTATGGATTTTTGAAAAGGTTTAGAGAACTTTTCATTAATTGCATAGCTACTGGTTGTGTGAGTTATACCTTGCTTGTTTGCTAGTAATTGTTTAAGAAAAACATAAATTGCTAGAATTAATTTATGCATGTTTAATAGTTGTATCATGGGATTGTTTTGATGTTTGTGCTTACTAACTTGAGTAAGTTTTGTGTACTGTTATTAGGTACACTTATATTCATGACTTGCTTGTTTAAGTTTAAACATCATGATAGCATTGTTTGCTTCTCTAGAGTGAAACTAGTTCCACCACTAGAAAATGGTGATTTTTGCTCTAGTATTACCCTCTTTTTATTTTATGAGTATATTTGTGGATATAGCATGTTTAGGAAGTTATTACTTCTGTTATCATGCCATGAATTATTTAGTTGAATGTTCTATGGTTATGGGATATGATTATCTCTTATAGCATGCTGGTGTAGATTTTACATACTAGTGTGTTATTTGTGCAGTCCTGTTATTTTTATGCCTATGTAATAGGAGTTTTTATCTTGTGTAAAGATGGTGTTTTAGAATACCTTTATGATTGAATTCATTGGATTTTATTTAAATAATTTACCTTAGCATGAGTTTATACTTGTGTTATGATTGTGCTTAAGAGTACCTTATCAAACTAAAACATCCAACTAAAATCATGAACACATTAAGTGATAATTGATTGTGTGAGGCTAATATCCACTGCCATGGGTATTATTCTGTCTGTTTATTTTACCTTAGCAACCAAACCTTTGCACCCACAAGCTATATTTTTAGCTTATTATATACCTTGTTATGAGAGTGGTACACCACTCCATATGTGGTATGTAAGATGTGGGATATAGCTAGGAACTCATGTAATAATTGACGTTACATTTCCAATTAGTTCTGCACTAACCTTAATTTTTGTTCAAACTAGGAAACAAAAGTTTTGGACCTAAAACAAGTACTGGTGTACTTCTTTTAATAGTGAATTTGCTAATTTAGGGAAGAACCCCACCTCCCAAGAAAAGTCAAAGGGGGGAAGCACCTTCACTCTAACACTAACATTGTGTTTGTTGGCCCTCCCTTAGTCCTCGCTTGTGAATCTCGGGGACGAGATTCTTTTTAAGGGGGGAAGACCAGTCACATCCCAATTTTGGAATACCTGATAACACAGTTGTTTTGCTAATTGCTTGACTAATAAACCTTGGTTGTGTTTGTTTGTGGTTGTTTAAGTGCAACTAAACAAACTAATTATATAAACTTGCAAACTTAAAAGGATAGCAAAGCAGTGAACTAAAAATATTCAACATATTGTTCCAGGGATAAAAAAATATTCAACATATTGTTCCAATGACCTTGGAAATATTTTATAAACTAAATATTGATCAAAGAGTTTTCCAAAACTATCTTATGAATCTCATACTTGTTGAATGTTATTCCAAGTTCTAAATTAAGAAAGAGGAAACACTTAATAAATTTCCCTAAAAAGATTATCAGAAAAAGAGGCATTCTTAAATGCTTCACCAAAATATTATCAAATGTTTTTCCAACCTTGCAAGATTAAAAACAAAGGTATTGGAGAGCATTGACTTGCTATCTCTAGTCACATAAATATTTTGGCAAAGCATTGCTAAAGAAAAGCCAAGTGCTTTATTAAATAGAAATTCCAATATTTCCAGAGATAGAAAACTAAAACAAGTTACTATTGGAAACTTTCTTAAAATGATTTGAAATTCATACCATTTCTTCCTTATATCAAATAAGGAACACACACAAGAGGAGACCAAAAATTGAATCCATTAAAGGCCTGAAAACATGAATTTTCTCCACAGCAACATTTGGGATTTTGAACAAGTTTGTTCTACAAACTTTTTCCAAATGCCATGAAATAAATACCACATGCTCTATATCATAAATGAGGATGAAAACAAAGAGGGCACAAGTTTTTGAATAAATTAAGTTGCCAAAAACCCCTGTTTTCTTGACAGCACCTTTTTGAAATTTGAACAAGTTTGTTCTATGAAGTAACTCTAAATGACTTGAATTTTCTACCACATAAGCAACACATCAAATAAGGAATGTGTGCCAAAAATTATCATTTTTGGAAGCTCCTAAGTAGTCTAATAAATTCAATGTCCATTTATGTAAGAATTCAAATTTGAACAACTTTGAATTACCAAGTTTATCCATTTGAGCCAATTTTCATATATGTTGTGCAACTCAACTAATTAGAATTTTGAGCAAAAGGATTTCAATTTATAACTTTGTTTGACTAGGGAAAACAACATTTTTCAGAGAGTACAGGGACCTATTTGTAATTATCCAGGGATCAAATTGTAATCCGAGTCATCTTCAACCTCTAGCTCCCTGTAGAGAACAACACACCTAGGCCATGGCTTCGAAGGGAAGGAACCCTTGGGGATAAAGAGGCCCCCCATGTGCCTTGTCTGCTCACTGTCCCCTCTCTCCCCCCCTCAAGCTCTCTCCTCTCTCTCTCTCAAGAAATCCCAACCCGAAACCCTAGCATAGAGGCTCGCCGGGAATCGGTCGTTTCCGAGCTCGCCGCCGGCCTCCGAGTAGCTCTTCAGCTCCGCCTCGTCATGGTGGCCCTCCCTGCCGAACGAATCGAGGAGGAGTGCCTTGTGGTGCCCGCGCCATCAAGTTCCTCTTCGGCCTCGACGGAGCTCCGGCGAGGGATTGCCGCCGCCGCGGACCTCCTCCTCCCTATCCGAGCCGTCCCACACGTTCATGGTGAGCAGGGGATTCCCCCCGAGCATTTTCCCCTCTCCCTCTCCCCCACAATCGCCGCCGAGCCGCGCTAGCTTCCGGCCGCCGCGTGCGCCTCGTCGCCGCCGCTCTCCGGGGCCCTCCCCGGAAGCGAGACTCCGCTTTTTGGGTTCCCCTCATCGAGACCGACGCGTAGGTAGGTCTGAATCGCTTTTTGGTGGCCGGAATAGCCGGATAGCAGCTCGCAGGAGAGCCCTCCCGCCGGCGTGACGTCGTGGTGACGCGCGCACGACGTCAGCACCCGCCTTGACCCCGCGCGTGCAGGTCAAACCTGCTGGTGGCCCCCGCGCTGGCCCGCGTGGCAGCCACCGTGGCATCTGGCCCGCTGGTCAGTGCCTAGGGGTAGATCTGCCCGCGGTGGGGATCGTTCTGGCCGGCCCGTTTGCAGATCTGGCCCAATAATGTGTTGTTTCCCTTTTATTTTTTTTCAGAAACATCCATGTTTGCTTTTGGCTCTAAAAACCTACCTAAAGGATGAATTTGACCAAACTAAAATTCACAGTGGTACCTCAACTAATTCTAAACCACATCCAACTTGTAGATCTACTTTTGGATGTATAGTTTTGAAATGAAAAATGATTTGGCAACAGGTACCAGAAACACTAAAATGAGCACCATTTTTATTTTACAACTCAGAATGAAGTGAGGCCAATTGCATTGGAAAGCCCTTGAAATTTCCTAACAGGATCAATTAACCTCGTTTCCAAATTCATAGTATTTTTGAAATGGCATGCAATTTGGTAAAACACCAGAGAGCACTTTGGTGATTTTTATAAATTAATTAAAGATGAATTTTGATGCAAACCAAATTGGATGGTCTTGTATATGTTTAGGACTATCCAAACCTAGAAGGGTTTAATTTTTAGAGCATCATATAAAATTTGGTGGACAGATCTGTATATTGCTTGTTTCTGCCATTTTGGCATTTTAGGTAATTAAATTGTGTGAGTATATTTTTGTGTTTCCATATTGTTTCCTAGCATGTATAAGTTGTGTGAACTTGTGTTATAAGTGTTACTTAACTATTTTAGCATGTTAGATTGTGTGGACTTGAGTTGAGAAGAAATAGGATTTATATTAGTAGCATATGTTTTATCTCTAGTGTATAGTTGCATATAATTATTGAGTGATGAATTGATGTGCTAGCACTTGGATTTTTGATTGGATCCAGTGCCATGTTAGTACTTATTTTGTGTTGTTATCACCTCTGCTATCTTGCATTTGAGTTGGTAGAAAAGCATGAGTAGCTTTGTCAAGACTATGAGAATGGTTATGGAAAAATTCCCTCATGTGTGGAATTTTGACAGAATCATTTGTGGTTTTGTGGCCACATATTTTTGTGTTATGTTCATAAGACCAGTAGAATTTTGATGGTGTTATTATGAGTACTTTATCCCTAGAGTTTTCACTTATGTGAAAACAATAGCATGGGTAGCATTACCTTGCTTATTTTTGTACCCTATTATTTTCTGCTAGTATGGTTATTGCACTAGAAGCTAGTTTAGCATTTTGTTAATTTTTGTCAAGTATGACCAGAGGCTTTGTGACCTCTTAATGCTTTGTTATGCTAGTGTAACACCCACTGGTGTCATTGCATTTTTGGTGGAAACATTATTTCCCCACACTAGATGTGTTTCTTTTATATAGTTCTTTTACTAATGAGTGCCTAGTATGTTTGCTTTGGGAATTTTTGTGCTAAATGAAAATGGGTATGCTTCTGTTTGTAAGTGGTTATAATCATGTGTGCCTTGCTAGGAAAAATCCATCTTTGTAGTGTTGTTTGATTCCTCTAGTAATGCCCCTTTTTATTACTACTAGTATGTAGGAGTTGCCCTGCAAAATGATGCATTGTTTTATCAAATGGGATATTTTTGTTATAGAAAGTATAGATGTTTTTCACTACTGTTTTGTTGACATGGACCCTCTGGTTGTTTTTCAATTACTTGATTAAAATGCATCCATTAATTCCTCATGATTGAGTAGTCCTAGTTTCCTTAGCAGTTTTGTTTGTATTGAATTAATTTTCCTGCCAACTTGTGTTTGGTGGATATTTGTGTATCCTTGCATGAGGACATGTTTTCATTCCCATTATGATAACATGGTTCCTTGTTTGCATTTTAGTACTTTATTTATTATGCTTGCTTGCATAGCAATTTTTTAGTAGAAACATGTCTATAAGGATTCCTCCTTTTTAGTCATTGTTTCTATTGTTCTCACTATGAGAAATTGTGTGTTTTGTGATGAGTATATTACCTTGTTACACTTGAGTAGGCTCACTGATTTGTAAAAGTAACTTTTGCAAATCATGTGTCTCATTTATTCTTAGCGTGAATTTAGACTTAGTAGGATAGCTACCTTTTTTTTTTGTGGTTTAGTTGACAGACCCATTGCCATGCTTATTTTTGTGCATGTTTTGTATACTTTTAGTAGTCTCACCTATGTGAAACTAGGTGTATTTTGGGTTTATTAATATCTTGGTATGAGAGTGGCACACCCACTGAATCCATGATATTAAGGTTGTGAGATATGTCCCTCCAACCTTAAGTTGTCTTATTAAATGGCATTTCTGCCAAGTAGGATTGTTTGACTGTTTGCCTCAATTAATAATTGAGTGATTTTGTTATTATTAGATTTCCTTGCTGTATGTATTGTTATGTATGGTTGCTTGCCTTGATTGGTTCTGAATGTGTGTCCTTTATTCCTTTTACGACGTTAGAAAGCGAAGAGGAAGGAAGTGTCGTGAAGATCTGTTTCAAGTTCCAGTCACTCCAACACCAGGGACACAAGAGTTACCAGGCAAGCCATCCTGATGCTTGCTGATACAATACTTATCATTATCTATCATGCATGTTTTACCTCTGAAGTTTTACAAAAACTTGATTATCAAAACTATTTTTGATATGGAATTTACTACTATACTATATTATAGGTTACTATCATGCCAATAGTTAAACTTGGTAATACCAAGCCCATAAGCCACCACATGGTATTTATTACCATCAAATATACTAGTCCCTAAGTGGACACCCTAAAATTGTGATTCTACAAAACAAAGGCTTTACGGAAAAACCCGGAGAAAAGGCGGATCCTTGTTCTCCGGAGGAATGTGGAAGTGGTCATTTTTGAGAAAGTGGTGTTTTCAAAAATGACACATAACCTAGTCTTCGCCGGACAACCTTTACCGTACTGCCACCCTACCCCAACATGGGCAAGGGGCTTAACTTGAAGTTTGTTCTTATTAGTGTGTGCTATCTCAATGTGCTATAGGGGATGCGATCCTCTGAACCGAATGTCGTGGAGACATATAAAGTGTGGGATTAATTTTCCCTCCGGATGCATCAGTTGAGGCATCCTGGCTTGGCGGGGATTAGCTCGCTGCCGGGGATGTGGTCAAACTCAATTGAGAGATAGGCATATTCTAGCTTGAACATAGTGGATGGTTATGATCAGATACCTGATGTTTACATACTGTTGTTACAGTCCGTGATTGTTCACGGGAGGTGTACTGGATCTGGTGGATGTGTACACCTCTGCAGAGTATAACTTTTTCGAAGAAGCCGCGTCCTCGGATATGGACAGTTGAATGGCCATGTAGCTAGCATTGTGTCAATGTTTTCAAAAAAGGAAGTTTTTTTGAAAAGGAATTGTTGGAAAGGAAGTGTTGAACTTGTGAAGTTCGGAAAGGAATGGAAACGTATACCGTGGAGGTATCGTCAATGATGAAAAGCCAGATGATGTTATACAAAACAAAAATGTTTTGCAAAGAAAAAACCTTTTCTACTCTAAGCAAGAATTCTGGAAACTGATTCCAAGAAGTTGTGCAAAGAGAAAATATTCTTTAACAAAACTTTACAAAACCTCTTGTACATGTGAGATCTACAAGAGAAATAAAACTATATATTATTTTTCTTCTGAAGTATCTTCTTCAACGAAGATACAGATAAACCTGACTGCAACTGTGGTGTCATCATATATGAACACCATTGATAGTGAACCATATTTATAGCCTACCTATTCCACCATATAAGCATATTTGCATGTTGGTAAGTGATATGATGGATGTCTTGCTGAGTACATTCAAATGTACTCATTATGGTTTCGCCCCTGGTATCTACTTATCAGATTTGGAGAAGGAGCCTCCAAAGGATATCTATGAAGAGAAGTACGGAGTTGACGGCTTTGCGAACTAGGATCGTCTCCGGGTCAGCAGCCTGTAGGTTAAGGCGTGACTTGGGCTCAACTACGTTGTGTTTTATTTGTCTTCCGCTGTGTTTGATAAGTTGCCTGCCCCATGTGGCAGTTGCGTTAAACTTGATCATGTGATATTTGTGTAATACCTTTATGTATTCGTGTAATGGATGATGTATTTCTGTGTGCCAACTGTGTATGTTGTTCACGACTGATCTTTCTGGGATCGTGAATGTATGCATACGTAGGGTTTCAGACTGCCGGTCTGGGGTCCTTACACACTCCCATGCTCCTCCGAAAATTCTGAGGACTCCGGCGGACGTACCGCGACGCGGGGGTTCTTCTCATGGCGCTGGCGTGGCTCGGCGTGCCTCCAATCGATGGCGCGGTGCTCTCCCGAGCTGCAAAACTCCGATGGCGGCGGTGGCTTCTGGCGTTCTCCAGGAAGGGAAACGGGCTGTCCTGCTGCGGCTCCTCTCCACTAATCTCCTCGCCATAGCGACTCCTCCCCTCGAGCATCCAACGGCGGTGACGGGTACACCCGTGGCGGCGCGGCAATGGCTGCCGGCGGCGGAAGATTCCGATCTCGCCGAGATCGAGACTTGCATCGATGTAGTTAGGGTTTAGGGGTGCGGGGGAGGTGCGCGGACGTCAGGCAGCCTTATATGAGGACAGAGGCGTGGAGGAGGGGGCACGGGAAGGCGGCGCTGCGTCGAGTATGACATTTTATGGTTCAAAAAAATAGAGAAGAATAGTTTCTTTGCATAATTATTTGTTTTGAGGGTCTAGGGTTTTAGAAAATAGATGCATTTGGATTATTATTTCCAATAACCTGGGAATAACATATAATGTTTCCTTTTTGTTTGAGTTTTATTTGTTTTTGGTGACTTGCTTTGGTGGAAAACAAAAGTTTTAAATTTTTGTGATTTTTGAATTCCTTCAAAAATCAGGGATGTTACATATGGTTTGCCTAGATGTTTGATGCTTTATTATTATTATTACCTGCAATGCCCGTGTTTAGATTATTACATTACCTATGTTATCCATGCAACGGTCGTCCATCCATTCCTTCTACGCCTACGGTACTTCTTATCCTACTGTTTTCCGCGATTGCTACTGCTGTTACTATTTTACTACTGTTGTTATTATATTTCTACTGCTGCTATAAAACTGTTACCACATATAAATTGTTGCGAGCAAGTCTACTTTAGGTGCAGCTGAATTGACAACTCAGTTGTTAAGGCATAGAAATATTCTTTGGCTTGCCTTGTGTCGAATCAATAAATTTGGGTTTTACTTCCCTCGAAGACTGTTGCGATCCCCTATACTTGTGGGTCATGAAGACTATTTTCTAGCGTTGTTGCCAGGAAGCATAACTTTATTTATTTTCTCACTTGATCGTGATATTATTTGCTGCAAGCCATTCATCATGGGCAAGACTCATGATGGAAAAGTCTCTATATTACCATCCCCTACAAGAAGAGGTACAACTCTGAACACCCCTGTTGCTCTTGACTCACCGTCTATTATGAGTAAGCTTCTTACTCCACCACATTCTACATGCACTGTTACTTCTGCAGAGTCTGAAAATGCTTCTGATACTTTCGATAATGCTTCTACCGTGCTTGAAGATACTGGTTCTCTAGGTCCTTTCCTAGAGGCTACTATTGCTAAATCGAAACAAATTGAAAATGCTGAAATTTCTGTTGAATATATTGGTACACCTGTTAATTCACCTAAGCCTATTGATGATCTTGATGAAACCTATATTGAACTTAATGATGATTTTATTGAATAAGCTCGTGCTACTACTGGTGCAAGTGCTCTTAAGAGTCTTCTTGCAAGACATGATGTGAAATATAAATCTTCTGTTGATGCTAAGTTTGCCACATCTCCCATACACATTAGAGATAAGGATTATGATTTCTCTTTAGTTTTATCTTATATATCTATTGTTGAGAAGGAAACTTTTTGTGGATCTGAAAGTAAAAGTGCTATGGAAGACATGAATGAGCTTTCATCTTTGAGTAGTTTATTTTCTGATGATACTAAGCTGCGAACTTATTTTGTTACCAAGATCTTCCCTTTCTCAGTGAAAGATGAAGCTAAAATTTGGTTTAACAATCTGTCACCTCGATCTATTACTAATCCTATGGATTTGGTTAATGCTTTCTTTCAAAAATATTTTCCTGCTCGTGCCCAACATGGTGTTGTGCAGGATATCTTTAACTTTGAGCAAATTGAGGAGAAAAATTGCCTGAATCTTGGACAAGGTTTTGTTTCTTTGATAAGAGCTAGCCCTGGATATCCATTACCTAAAAATGAGCTCCTAGATATATTTTATAATGGACTAACTGTTGAATCTTGGACATACCTGGATAGTTGTGCTGGTTGTGTTTTCAGGAAAAGAACTCCAGAAGAAGCTCATGAATGAATGGCTAAAATAGCCAAAAAAAACGATGATTGGAATATAAATGTGCTTGCACCTACACCAGAGCCGACACCAATGCCCACACCCAAGAAGAGATGGATAATTGAATTAAATGATGAAGTGATGAAGGAAGCCAATAAATCTCTTAAAGAGAGGGGTATTAAATATGAGGATGTGAATAATTTACCTCCTATAGAAGAATTATGTAAGCCTATTCCTTATCCATCAACTGTTGAGGTACACTCTCTCCAATACTTTGATAATAGAGACATTCCCTATTCTAAACCACCTGATCAATGCGTAGATCAATTTGATAATTATGTTGTTAAGCAAGACAACTTTAATATGAGAGTGCAAAATCACCTTATGGAAAAATCTAGAGCTATTGATAATTTGCATGGTATTATTGAAAGAACCTCTAATGATGTTAAAATGCTTGTTAAACATTTTCAAATTGTTCAAACTCAAATTCATCAACTTACTAAAGTGCAAAAAGACATGCTAGCTCATGCTTCTAGAGTTAAACATCTTTGTGAAATAATTACTAGAAGTGGTGTTTCTACTCAGGACCCCTTGTATCCTGAAGGACATCCTAAAACAATTGAACAAGATTCTCAGCAACCTAAAAACAATAGTTCTCCTTCTAAGAAAAAGAATAAGAGACATAAAAATGTTGTAGAATCTCTTGAACCTGCTAAAGATCCTAATAGTATATCTATTTCTGATGCTGAAACTGAAAGTGGTAATGATAAAAGTGATGCTTCTGATAAAGAAGAAATTGTAGCTGAACGTGAAAAGCAAACTAAAACTGCAAGTATACTAAGGAGGATTTCATTGCTAATAAACATGGTAATCAAAGAGAGCCTTGGGTACAAAAAGCAATGCCTTTTCCTGATAAGAAACACAAATCAAAGGAAGAAGAACATTATAACAAGTTTGGTGAGTGGATGAAACCTCTGTTTTTGCAAATCCCTTTGACTGATGTTATTAAACTGCCTCCTTATTCTAAATATATGAATGATATTGTCTCTAACAAAAGGAAGATTCCCAATGAGGAAATTTCCAGTATGCTTGATAATTATTCTTTCAATGGAAACGTTCCAAAGAAGCTTGGAGATTCTGGTATACCTACTATCCCTTGTTCTATTAAAAATAATTATGTGAGAACTGCTTTATGTGACTTGGGAGCTGGAGTTAGTGTTATGCATTTCTCTCTTTACAAGAGGCTCTCTCTTGAAAAATTGATACACACTGATCTATCTTTGCAAATGGCTGATAAATCTACTACTATTCCTGGTGGTATATGTGAGAATGTTCTTGTTCAAGTTGCTCCTAATTGCTTGATATTAACTGATTTTGTTGTGTTGGAAATGCCCGAGGATGATAATATGTCTATTATTCTTGGGATACCTTTTCTTAACACTTCAGGGGCTGTTATTGATTGGAATCAAGAAAAGTGACTTTTAAAGTTAATTATAAAGAGCAAACTGTTTATTTTCCCAAGAAAATTTATAAAAGATATGGTTTAAATTCAATTGAAAATATTGAGACCATCAAGATATGGTTTAAATCCAAGTGAAAATATGGTTTAAATTACAATTATTGGGACTATGTCTATCAAGGTTGAGATAACTTAATTATTTAGTGATTAGCAAATTTTTTGTTCATATGAAATTTTTTCTAGTAACTAGACTTGATCACCCTTGTTAACAAATTGATTTTGAATGAAGAGGACAATGTTTTCACTATGTTTTCACCTTCCCCATTATGTTTTCACCATGTTTACTTATGTTATCACCTTGCTAATTTAGTACAATCATGTTTTCCATTATCCATATTCATGTTTTCATCATGTTTTCACCCTGATTACTATGGTTATGCATGTTTTCATCACCCACAATTTTGTTTTCACCACCCATAATTTTGTTTTCACCACTTCCACCTTTATTTTCTTTGGATATTTTTTTCCATTGGAGTGTCATAGAACCTCTGTAGTTCTGGTTTTGGTCTTGTTTTCCACCTTTTCACTTTTGTTTTTATGATTTTTATTAATTATTAAAATTCTGGAAATACCTTAAATAGAGTTTCTCGAAAAATTCCAGAAAAATTATAATAAATTTTTACGTAAAAAATGAGGCAGAGAGCCACCTGGAAGGCCCCAGGGGGACCCACCAGTCGGGAACACCATGGGGTGGCGCGGCCTACCCCTGGTGGCGCCAACACATGGTGTGGGGTCCCCTGACCCCCCACTAACTCTCTCCCTGCCAAACTTCCTTCTCTCACCTCCCAAACTCAACACATTTCCTGGAACCCGAGTTCTTGCTGTTCTTCCTCGAGACTTTTCGATCTCTTTGCTCAGCCCATCATTTATGCTGAAATTTAGTGCATTTGCTCTCCGGTATGTGACTCCTCTGATTATCCAAGTAGAATTTTATTTGATGAAGTATTTCTTGAGTATTTGGGTACTGTTGGTGACATCTTATGTGACTTTTCATGCTTGATTTGAGTAGAAATAATGTAGTTTTGATGCATATTTAGCTCTCCTATAAGTCTCTATGGTAGTTTCCACCTTATAGTTGCTTCAAATCAATTTTTTGATGATTGTTGAAAACTTTCAGAGATGGACAGCCATAACTTTGGAGAGATATTTAGGAGTGATGCTCCTAGGAGAACAAGGCCCTCACGTTCATCCATCTTAGCGAGGCCATCATATAATGAAGACCTTATTGCACCTAATATCGACGATGCTGGAGGTGATGGTATCGCTAATCCCTCTAGTTTTCCTTGTGTTACATTTTTAAGAAGTGCAAGTATGTTAGATGAATTTTTGATGCTTATTGAAAGAGTTGGTTTATCCAGCTACATGGAGGATGAAAGTCTTCAGTATGCCGCTCTCACAAATTTTTTGTTGAGAGTTTTAATTTCAGAACACACAATTTGGCCCCACTGTTGCTTTCAAGTTATATAGTAGTTCATTTTCTTTGCCCTTGGAGACCTTTTGTAATTGTAGGTATCAACGCTTCTGGGACAACATGCAGGATTCAGAAGAAATCCGCAGATCTCATGGCGCTCTACCGAGAAATCACCAATGATGATGGCCACTCACTCCAGCGTGGGAAGATAAGGAACATCCAACTTCCTGCCCTTAGATATTTTACTTACTATCTTGCTACTAGTATCCTTGGTAGGAGAACACTAGCAACATTTCTAGTTACCACCTTGCTTTCATTCATGATGCACTTAACCGTAGCAAGAATTATAACCTTGGTTCACTTATTGCTCGCCGCCTTGCTGCTAAGGGGCCCATTTTGGGGGCATTATTGCTACACGCATAGCAAATGCTCTAAATTTTTCTATTGCTCCCTGATTTTGAATTAATTTCTCCCTATAGACTCGACCTTGTTGCCATGAAGGCTCATCAGTTTATCACTACTAACTCTACTACTGATCATTTAGTATATAAAGTTTTATTTATGGATGGAGATGAGCGGAAAGTTATTTGTCCGCAGCCTATTTTGTTCAAAGTTGACAGGTCACCATGGTCTGACTCCAAGGAGGAGATAGATGAGCATCTGAGCATGACGGAGTTTTACAGGCAGCAGGAGAGGCGAGACGCGCCTCCCGAGGACCACACAACGCAGTACACCAGCGCGTCCTTGAGCACATATCAGGAGGAGGGTTCCTCCTCAGCATACTACGGGGGCGCCACCCCATGGTCCCCTTGGGGATGATCTCCACATAGGCCAAAAGCGTAAGCTTGGGGGGAGGTATACCGACATCACACTCATTTATATATCATGTTCGGTCGGTTCTTTGTATATCCATGTTTTCGTTTCTTTTGTTTGTTTTCGTTTTCTTTCGCTTCTTTCATTTCTCTTTGTTTTATTGTTTTGTTCTTGTTTTCCAAAACACAAAAAGACCAAAAATATTTCTGTTATTTCTCTTTGTTTGCCTCTTTATTTTCTTTGTTGGTTTGCTTTCTTTTCTTGCTTCGGTTTAGTATTCAAAAATCCAAAAATATTTCCTTTTGTTTGCTTGCTTCTTTCTGTTCTTGTTTTATTTCGAAAACCCAAAAATATTTGTTGTTCTTCTTTGGTTTTGTAAAGTTTGTTGCAGAGTTCATTGGACTTTCGTGTCTCCATTGGAGCTTGATTATCATTCTATATTATTCAATCCACAAGTGCAAAGCAGTAATGACGATTTACGACAATCCAGGTTGTGGTGAGAGGCTGGTATGAACTCTATTTGTTTTATTTTTGTACATGTACTCATCCATGTGAACATGCTTAGTTCGCTCATGTAAGGTGTATGTTATTTAATTGATGCTTAGTAGTTCGTTCTCTCACGTGTTTAGTTCCAACTTATTAATATGAGATAGCATGTCGTATGAATGTTTGCTTGTATTGTGTTATTCATAGAAGGGTATGCCATTGTGGTATCTCCCTCTGATTGTTTTGCTTGAATCGACTTGGCACATGCTCAGGCATTCTATGACTAAAAACAAAAGGTCAATTAAGCCTCGATGATTTATTTTGCCTCAGAGTATTGAATCATTTTTATGCCCCATTAATTTTGTTTTGTCGCAAGCATGATTATGAAAGTTGTTGCTCTCTTGATTGTCGCTCCCTGTCTATTGTTAGCCTTAACCTGTACTGAGTATGAGCTCTACTCGTGCATCCAAAAACCGAAGTTTGCCAAATGTGTCCACCATACATACCTATATATGTGGTATTTAACCGCCACTCCAAGTAAATTTCTCGTGTGCTACCTTTAAAATCTTCGAAAAATTATTTCTGTTTTGTGCCCCTGTTTTAGCTCACGAGGACATAAATAGAGAATCTTTATCTCACTTGTTGATTGGATTTCACACCCTGGACTAGTGACTTCATCCGCTTATCCAAATGATAGAAGAGCCGGCAGTGGGGTGCCCAGCCCCAAATTAATACAACAAATTCTCTTCACTCGTTTTGCCCCTGATTTATCAGTTAAAGCATAATTGTGTAAACAAAAGAGAAAGAGGGATGACCTTCTACCCAGATGCGTCCTTATATGGGAGCCGCTCTTGTGAAGTCTAGTTGGCTTGTGACGTACTGTATTGTCTGTTTACCATTCGTTGACATAAACATACACCTCTCTTAAAAATGTTTTCAATACTTCTGTTTAATAAAATAAAAGATCTAGCACATGAGTAAATCCCTGCTTCCCTCTACGAAGGGCCTTTCTTTTATTTTTATGTTGAGTCTTCACCTTCTCGCTTTATGCACCTTCTTGAGAGCATGTTTGTTATTCTTAGTGTAATGTGCTTCTCCCAAAACACGGTTGATAGTGGTATAACTTTGATGCTTGTATCTTTGATATCTTTATTTCTAGTCTTCATTTGAACTTGAGAGGTGCCCCAGCATTTATGTTTTGCTCCATTATTAAGGGAAAGCGAGTACACTTTATCATACCCTATTATGAGCATTGCAATCCTGCAGATTGATATATTTTATGTTGTCTATTATTAGTTTGTTGGCATCTCTTCATGGTTTGCATAACTGTTAGGTCACTTTTATTTTCCATACATATTATTATGAATTGCCTCAGCACTTGATCATATAGTGAGTATATTTACATCTGAGACAAATGTGTTCGTAAAAGTCTTTTATCGCACTCAGTTGTCACTGAATTGCTTGAGGTCAAGCAATAAGCTAAGCTTGGGGGGGAGTAGATACGTCCAAAACGTATCTCCTTTTCCGAATACTTTTCTTATTGTTTTCCTCTAAACTTGTGAGTTTTGTATACCACTAACACAAACTAACGCTATTTTCAGCAGAATTACCTTGGTGTCTTGTTTTTGTGTAGAAAAATCAAGTTTCAGGAAATTGCCCAGAAAAGATCCCATTGAGCCTAAAACACCAGAAGACCACGGGAGCGAGAAAGGGGCTAGGAGAGGGGCGAAGAGTGTAACATCCCAGTGTTTGGGAAGTTGTAAGGATCTAAATTTAATATGTGCATTTGCAAAGCATGCATCTAAAAGTACGGGAAATTTTGGCGCGAAAGTTTAAACAAACCAAAGTGACCAATGTTTCACTTGACATGATGAAATAGGACTAGATCATCTGGTCAAGAGTACAATTGGAGTGATCTTTATAAGAAGTATCTTTAGAAATCAAATCATCTGGTTACGCAAACCATAATTGGTTGTGGCCAACACTAACTCCCAACAAGTCTAACCTCAAGTCTGTAAGTGATTTGAGAGAGATCAACTAGGTATCTGGAACTTGAAGAGGGGTGAGTATCCAAAGCACAGAATTGATGATCTCACTTCTGCAAGTTAGTCATGTATAACTGGATGATCTCATCAGACCTGGAGGATGAATCTGAACAAGGAAACAAACCTTCTTAAACCAAAACTAAACCCTGATCAATGGCGGTGATCTTTTCAAATTCTTGTCTACGTTCCTGCATGACCATGGCCACAAGAGAAGCAACCCAGGAGGGAGCCAAGATAAGAAGATATCAACCGAGGGGGGTGAAATCCTGGTATTTGGTGTCATACAAGAATAATTTGAATACAGGACCTGATCAATCTTGTAAGCAGATTATTTCTGAGGGCATTAAACACTTGAGTTTCATTAGGTTAGATTATACAGGAACAAGCTGGTAATTGACTCTAAGATATCATCAGACGAGAGTGGCAACTGGAGACTTATTCGCAAGTACTAGAACCTGGAGTGATCGAGGTTGCATCGATATTCTAGTGGAGAAAGAGATAGACCAATATTAGAATAAAGTTGAATTTCGACATGACCTCTGGTGTTATTGGATCCGAGGGATTCAATTCAACACTTGAAACAAAAGAATGGTTGTAATTGGAATTTGAGTTCCAAATTGAATGATTTGATAATTGGAATGATTTAATATTAAATAATTTTGAAACATTTAATAAATAAACCTTAATTCAATTTAAATTCATTAATAGAAGCTATCAATAGAAAAACAATAAGTTTTATTGATGATAACACAATTTTACAAAGTCATTACAAATTACAATAAAAGGAAATTACAAAAGAATAAGCTTTATTACTTATAAAATAATAATACAAAGTCATTATAATATCTAACACATAAAAGTACATTTCTATTACAATGAAATTTACAAAATAAAATTCCTATACTAATTCTTGCTTAAAAGTCTTTAATTTATATTCTTTGGATCCTGCAAAATAAACAAGAAAAAAAAGAACAAAAATGATAATATTAGTGAGGGTTAGTACTCTCAGCTTGGCAGTGAGATGCACTGCTAATCGCATCATCGAGTTAGGCTTAGACAAGTTAAGCATCTGTTCAAATCAGAAAAATATCTCAGTGTAACTTCATGGGCAAGTATCAGGTAATACAAGTGTCAGGCAAAAATAAACACAACACCAGGATAAGACCAAGGGCAAACCGAGCCTATCTCCAGGAAATATCTCCTCAGCTAGTACACTAGCACACAGCACACTCACCAGCACACTTTGGTGCTGTCAAGATCTATATTGTGGTATAAATACCACATCAGCCGCAAGAGAGGGGAGACCAAGCTCACTTTTCCCTTTTCACTGCTCGAGCTACACAGCTCCAGCAACACAGATAGAACCACAAACCAAACCATCCAAATCCCTGTTTTGAGAAGATAAACAAGTAATACATCCAGCAGGATCACAGCAAGGCCAAGCTTGGAGCTGGAGGAGTAGGCCTGGATCACAACAGCAACAAGATCACAAGCTGAGCAAGGGAAATAGCTCAAGGGGAAGTGGAACAAGAAGTCAAGGTCCATCAGTAAATCACAGCCACAACAGTAACACCAAAAGGTGATATCTACACACACCCTAACAAGGGATCTTGCTAAGATATGCACAGATAGTGGGCTGGAATTTGTTTCCCTCAGTCTAGCATAGAATTGCTATGCTAATATCATCACAGGGGTTTAAACACAAGTATAATACATGTTCTTATCTTAAGATAATTGCCTCAGAACAACATCATGGGCCTAAGGGCAATTTCACAAGCATTACTTTGTTCTTATCAAATATAACAACCAAACAATTCCTAGTATAGTTGCTGGGAACCAGAACCATCAAGATTGGTACCTCAAACACAACTCACCAGGTTAAATATTCCATAGAAACATGAGAGGGGCATGGTGGCACATCCTCTGAACCCTAAGGTTCAGAGTAGCACCCACCAGTTGGCATATAGAGATGCCAATAATTAACCAACATCACAGATTAGCATTTAGCTCAAGCACAGTATCTGTTCTTAAATAGAGATAGGACCTTAGACTATTGCATCACAGGCTAGGGACATATTTAAAGATATAGATATCTGTTTTGATCAGATAATAAATTCAGGAGCAACAAGATCAAGCATACAACTGTTCTTATCTGGGTAAAAGGCTACCAGTACCACAATTCACAAGCAAATGGACCAATAAAATTAGCTAGCTCACAAAGACATCCAACAGGATTGCTGGGCACTAGGTCCTACTGGACAGATCACCTCAAGCACAACCCTACACCAAATGGCCTTGTCAAGAAAATCCTGGAGTTATAAGAATCAAAGGGCCATGGAATTTTTCTGTCAACACAACCATTTAGTGACCAACTAGAGCATCCTAGACCAAATGGTTCAGAGTAACATTAATATGTATAACATATAGGGTCAATTGATGTAGCTGTCAATAAATTGACAGAGACAACCAGGGCAAACCCCAGTATCATGGTTCTTAGCAACAAAGAAGCATAGGAGCTTAAATCACATCCAGTGCACTCTAACAGCAGCCAATAATGAGAAAATTATCCAAGAAGGAGCATCCCTACGCATATATGAGCAAGTCATCCAAACTGAGGCATTCTCACAATCATAGCATCGGCATTCATACACATCAGTTCATCATTGTGATGAACTGGGGCAGCACAACACACAACACCATTCACAGGCTCGATGGCCTGGTCTCAGAGCATGAAGGGATGGAGAGCAGGGAGCAGGGAGAGTAGGAGGAAGAGAAGAGAGGTAACGAGTACTTACAGGTGTCCACTATCGTGGTGGACACGGCCTGGTGGCGTAACACGGTCGAGGGCGGCGGAGCAGCACCGTGGTTGCATTCCGGGGAGCCGTCCCGACGGCAACCACCTCTCCGGAGCCATAGCCGTATCATCACGGGGCAACAGGGGGGCAGTGAGCCATGGCATCGTGCAGGGCACGAAGGAAGGACCCAGGAGCAGCACGGGGTGGCGGCAGAGGGATTCCACCGGAACCCTAGAATCGGCCAGGGTTGCGCGCGGCCGTTACCCTGAACCAATTCCAGATCGAAGCGGAGGGGATTGGAGAGAGTCGAACGGCGAATCGATTGCAGCCAGGGGCGGCGGCGAAGACCAACTGTGCTGGCCGGAATAATCCAGGGATGACGGCAGCGATTAGGGATCGCGGGAGAGAGGGGAAGGGAGGAGACAGAGGAGCGGGGTGGAGGCGTGTGGGGGGTGGCCACCTGCTCGGGATACCCGAGTGGGTTTGACCCAACCCACTGGTGGGTTGGCCCACCTGTCAGCCTAGGAGCCTTTTTAGTAATTGCTTAAAATCTTAAATAGAAGAATTAGATAAAAATAATAATAAAAAAAAACAATAAATAAAATTCTACAAAATTTCAAACTTTTCCAAATACAACTAATTCTTGATCTACTAAAATGGTTGAATATTAAGATTAAGAAAAATAATCCAATAATACTTATAGTCTTAAAATTATGGATACAAAATAATATCTTAATAATAAAACTTTGATAATAAGGTTAAGAGATATTCAACACTATTTAATCAAATGTAAATTATTCTTGCAACATTAATTAGATATTTTGAGCATTTCAAAATACTCCCTAACAAATGTTTTTTGTGAAAACAATCAAATAAGAATAACACTGAATATTTAAAAAATAATAAATAATTCATTAAATCAGAAAAATACAAGTTATATATCAAAATGCTCCAAATGATAAATGCAACTCATCTATGATGTGTACAAAGTAATTTGACCAAGTTTTATGTGCAATGCTTTGCCTAATCATTAGTTCATTTAAAATTAATAAAATAATAATTTATTCAAATATTTTCAGAAGACATTGAATGACATGTCCAATTAAAGAGAAAAGAATTTCCAATTCAAATATGCCTAAGATAAAACATTTTATCCAACTTATAAACTTGTTTCCAAAGGTATTTTAAAATTCTATAATGTTTCATTATAATCAGAAATAACTGCCACAACATTATTTTCTGTATTAATAAAACCCTCATGATTTCACACCAACTAAAACCTATCATCACTAGTTATTAAGCAAAGTATTATGATGATAGAGTTAGATGTATTAGTTCCTCATTTTCCACATAAAATTGATGTTATTAGCCCTACACTTTATAACATAAAATCAAATGTGTTTTTTATGTTTTCAGTAGTTGTTTTCCATATAATAGTATTCTCAAGTTTAATCATGTGATAACTATTTATAACCTAAACATAATAAAAATGGGATGGTAAGTAAAAGTGAAAACCATGTAAGTCTAAAACCAGTAATAACAACATCACCACAAATAACAAAACAATTCACCTAAAACTCTTGTGAATAAGTTGTCGTAGTAAACATGGCTTACATTTGTAAGCTGGGGTATTTTCCAGGGTATTTCACGATTGCAACTCATTATTATGCATGTATCATGCTGCCTGTGTGTTGTAGTCCTTACCGGGACTACTTTGCTATCTTTCAGACGTCAGGATGTTCTATGTGACCCTTGACCCCGAAGACATGGAATATTATGGTCATTTCAATCTCAGACAAGTTCATCACTTGCTCATATCCTTTGCAGTACTTCATAACAAACTAATTGCAAAAACCCTATTGTATTATCACCTACTCTCAAAAGAATGCATGATCCTATTTTTATAATAATATGACTACCTGAATGACTACCCGAGTGGTAGTGTTCTATGTGGTGGGCGGATGGAACCATGGTAAGATGAATAGGTCAAAGGAAGGTTCCATCTGCACGGGAACGTATTACCTAGGAACTAATCACAAATGCCGTCAGAACTCGGTGCGCCGTAAATACCGCGTTAACCATGGGTCTTCTATGGGGGGAGTAAGTCAGCCGTGATACTTTTCTCGTTCGCATGTCAACGGACTGCCAGAGACGTACGCTGTAGGTCTTGCGAGACTACATGCACATGGGTGGGAGCCCTTACGTCCCACGGGCTCTGGGGTCTATGAGTGTCTGCCAGGGACGCGTAGATCTCCATCGTGAGGGGTGGAATCAGGCGTTCAACCTGCTGGCAGAAATGGGTGGGCATGCGTTGTGCGGAGAAGCACGGTTTGGCTTGGACCAACTACCGGGCCCCACACCTGAGTGGGAGTGGACAGGATCTCGAGCCTGGTTGTGCAACATGGTCTTGGTCGTCCATGGGTAAAGTAACGCACCTCTGCAGAGTGTAAAAGGATGTGGCATGTTACCCCCTGTTCCGGGAAGGAACTGCGAACGCTACAGGAAAGGCAACTCCATGAAGTTCTAGCCCTGTGATGGTCTGGCGGGCATAGTTTTCAGAATTAAAAGCAACCTCTTGAAGAAAGTTTTACAAAACCTTGCATTACTTTATGACTCTTTCGAGTCTAAAGCTGTAGTTAGTGCATCAGCCACCCACTATATATCATGAACTTGCTGAGTAACGCTCGTTACTCATTCTATCCCGTTTGTCCCCTGCTTAGAGTTGAAGCCTTGGAAGTCGTCATCGTGAAGCCATCACTACATCATGAAGCTACGTGGAATGATCTACTACTTAGTCAATAAATTACTATCATCAACAACACTGGTGGAGAACAAGATATCAAGGTGTAGATTGAGTCCATTCTTGGACTTAGCAGTTACAAGCCATAGATTAGGGCTGACATCAGCCGTAGTGGATTAGTTCTGAGCTAGAGTTCTTCTCCGGCTTGGAGCTGCGAATTGCTTCTTCTGATGTTCCCTTTGCAGGAGATCTTCTTGATGCATCAAGAAGATTCTCAGGATTTTGTAATGAAGTTTGTATCCTATAGTTTTGCTTGGACCCGCTGTGTTTCTGTTGTACCACTCTGAGAGATGTAATATTCACGGATAAGTCCTTCTGTGAGTATTATGTCACTGACTTGCGCACTACACATGCAGTGGTGTGTTTGGGTCATCACAGGTGGTATCAGAGCGAAGCGACCTTAGGTTTAAAACCTTTTAGGAGATCTGTAGGTTGGTAAAGTCTATAGGAAGCCATCTTATCTAAGCCACATTTCCTCCAACTATGATGATCATTCACTTGTGAATGATATAATCATACTTGTATAGAATTATTCTTACTCAACCTGAGTAAATCTACTTATCTATTATCTTTATACCTAGGTATGAATAGTTAGAAGTCCAGTGTGTATCAGTGTTATTGGGAAAAAGAGTGTTCTGACATAGTCAGAGATGCTTAAGTCAAAGTGATGATTACCCCATTCTAGGAATGAATAGGATAGAGTACAACATGGTATAGAGTACGTATAAGACTCGTCAAGAAGGGATGTTTGAGAATCATAAAGAGACATTAGACCATGGTAACTACGGGGTATATACCATATCCTTAGTTATCAAGTATAGAAGTAAATTATTATAGTATAGTATGGAATTAGGAGAAGGCATAAGCATTGATGGAAGCTACATTACTACTCCTGCGATGTGATCAACAACATGAAGGATCAACATATACCATCAGAAGCTGATCATAATCAAGATAAAGTACTTCAATTGACATGGTACTTAGTCCTATATGGAACCAAGTTAGACAACAACTACTATAGGATCATTTTGTCTTGGTTTATTCCATTGCCGTAAGGCATGCAATTGGAGTAATTACCGAGGCAAAGAGTGGTTGTGTAGACTAGGATTACAAGGTAATATATACCTACTTGTGGTGTATAGCATTTAAGAGCCTTGGTACTTGAGATGTTCTACTCAAAGTACAATTATTTCACAGGCTTTTGATGCATGAGTGATAACTGCATTTGGGATTTATTGGATCTTATTTGGATCTTTGATTGACTAGATATGTACATGAAGTTGGAACTTGATGTGCAACTGCATGTGCAGACATTGAGTTCTATCTTGATGTTACTGCTCTAGAGGGTAAAGGATTAGAATGAGAGCGATCTGAGTAATCAGCAGATGGAAACTGTAACACCCGGGGAATTTTTCTCCAAATAGATGTTGTTTGCTTTTCTTTTGCATAGCATTGCATCGTGCATTATGTATTGCATTTGTTTTCAAAACCATGTGAAAAATTCAAACCAGTTTAAAGTTCACCCAAAAATTCAATCAAATTCAATTAGCACAAATATTTAAAATTTTCCAAAACAAGAGTTGGTGCACTTGCACAATTGTCATGCTAATTTTTTCCACAAAAATATTGAATAAACAACACCCCTAAAAATTTCTTTGTTTTCTTATCTTTTCTCTTCTACACAAAAAAAAGAAGGAAAAAAAAGGAAGAGGTGAGCTGAGGGAGAAAGCCCACCTCCCTCAGCCCACCTAAGCCCAACAGCCCCAACGAGCTCATCTTCCTCGTACGGACAGAGGAGATGTCGTTGTCATCCCTCCAACCGATCCCCACCTCCTCCCATGGTCCCCTCCACCAAACCCCTCTCCCTTATCTACCCCCCCCCCAAGGGTGCGCCCAGAAACCCTAGTCTCTCTCCATCTTCCTCCTGCCGCCGCCATCCTCTTTCTTCCCCTTCTCTGAAATCTTTCTGAACCGAGAGAGCCTCCATGGCCGGAATTGGAGCTTCGTGGTGTGGGCGGTGTGGGTGTTGTGCAAGACCGGCGAGGGTGGGAATGGAACTGCCTTGACATCTTCTTCCTCCTTGTCGAAGATCGGAGCCCGAGACGCCCCGGAGCGACGTCAAGTTCGCCGTCGCCTCCTTCCGCCGCCCTCTGTACCTGCTGCATCGCCATGCTGCTCCCTGCCGACCGCTCCCGATCGCCCAAGGTGAGGCCGCCCCATCGACCTCCTCCCTCTCCTCCCTCTACTCGCCTCCCTCCTCCTCCCTCATGCACCGCACCACGGCCACCCGGCGTCCTCAGGCCGCGAGCACATCGCCGCTGCAGTCGCTGGCCATCTTCCTGTCGAGGTACAGAACCAGCAGCCTGCAAGGTTGCGTGCAATTCAGAACATCCCGCAGCTAGAGCACATACTGCCCGATACGCTTTTCCTAACACAAAACAGCGCATAGCACAGCTGGTTCAGGTCCCTCTGCGCGCACCAGGAGGTGCAGGGGTCGAATCCCAGCCCCCACCCTTTTGCAGCTTATTTTCTCCAATTTAAGTGCAGTACAGGTTCCTGAATCCTTAACCCCACCGAGTTCCCCTCTCTATCACCAATCTAGCAGATACCCTACTGGTAGCAGCCCCTTTGCGCTAGCAGCAGGTTGGGGGTTCGAGTCCCCCTCCCAACCATTAACCAAAACTTTTATTTTTCAATGTTTTGGCACAGCACCTTCCAAGAAATCACCAATAGGCCTCTGGTAATTATTTCTAGCCCCTGGCAAAATTATTTCTAAGTCCCTAGTGCATTAAAAATGGCAGATTTACCCCAAATCTTGTAAATTGCATAAGAAAATCATTTTAACTCCAATTTTAACTTTTTAAATATGTTTTCTGTCCCAAATTGAATGATCTATCCAAATATAAAATTTGTTTACTGTTTTGAATATTTTAAATTGGTGCAATATTTGAATTCTTGTTAAATTCACTTAAACTTGCAAAAATCATAACTTGTTCATAAAAATTCCAAATTCCACAAACTAAATATGTTTTCCAATCAACTTTTCATGTACTTTCCCAATATAAATTTTGTTTGCTGTTTTGAATAATTTAAATTGCTGAAAACAACTGTTTCTTATTTAATGCATTTAAAATTGCCAAATTCATAACTAATTCATTTTAATCCCAATTTCAACAAATAAAATATGTTTTCCAATTAAAATTAAATGCTCTACCCAAATATAAATTTTGTTAGCTGTTTTGAACAATTAAAATGGGTGAAAACAATAAATTCTTGTGTAACTCCCTTAAGAAGCCAAATTTCCTAACTTAATAAATAATTTCCCAAACTTGGTAAACCTTATTTCCAATTGGTTCTATTGTTGTTATTTTGTTGTTTTCCTCATCCATGCATCATGCTAATCCACTTTCACCTATTGGTTAGTTGTTAAACAATTGTTTCAACCTTAATTCATGGACTTTTCCATATGTAATCCAAATTGCATATGGGTCCATTTAATTATGTTATGATATCATGTCAACTAGTTTTTCTTGATGCATCGTTAAACTTGTCATGCATATAAAATAGGATCATGCTGGATCTTTTGCCGTAGTAGTAACTGTTGCATCTGGTGTTTGTTCGAGGTTCGTTGCTTCTTCGCGGATAGGACTTTGAGATGATGTGAGCAACGACAAGTTCTGCTACCTTGCGGGATCTCAGGCAAGTATACTCACTTGCTGCCATATGGCTGCCTTTCATCACTTGTTACCGATTCTTGCCGTTGTTCTTTTCTGCTAGCCTTAGTAGTAGTTGTTTCTGTTACGAACCTATCACATGAACCCTTTAACCCTGATATTGCCTCACCTCCACACCTATAACCATTGCTTGTGCCCGTGTCTTACTAGCATGCTTAGGTTGCTTTGCTCGAGTCTGTTACCCGTTACTTTCTGTTATTACTTCATTATGTTCTGGGGGCTCGATGTTAATCAATCAACCTGTTATTAATAATATGCTGATAAGGCACCGGCAGGAGGCCCTAAGTGGTTTTGAGGCCTGCTAGTGTCGACCCTAATAGGAAAAGGGTCTTGTCTACTGATCCATGATGAGCGTGCTCACCGCATCCGGGTGGTAGTATGGGACCCCCCTCGACTTAGACCTGATCTGCAGTTTGTCCGAAGAGCCACACTTAGTTCGGGTGTTCCATTTGCTCCTTGCATAATGGGTTGATCACCCATGGTTACTGGTTATGATGATGATGATGCATATAGGGCGAGGCCTGTAGTGCCGGGGTGTTGTGTCCTGCGGGAGTTTTGCACACCTGCGCTGAGTATTCGGCTGCGTGGCTGGGACCTTATAGCTCCGTGGCTCCTAGGATGGGTTGTAGAGATGGTTTGGGTCGTGTCAAGTCCACCTAAGTTTTAGTTGGTGGCTTGAGTGTGTACGGGTACTGGAGCACACCCCTGCAGGGATAAATCTTCTCGAGAAGCCGTGTTTTCCGCGGTTATGGATTACTTGGTGAAAGTACTGGCTAACAAGTACTCAGACAACTTACACCTAATGATAATAACTTGACTAGTAATAGTCTTATTGACACAACAATCTGATCCATTATTCATTAATCCAACTGTGTGAGTTATCCTCGGATTGCTTCTTTGGATAAGGGGCGAGATCCAGGATGGGTTTGTTTGGAGTTACTTTCAGTTGGTTACGGTACTCGATCTTATCTTCTTTCTGTTAGCCGGAAGTTGTAGTATCTCTCTGTAGTTGGTTAGTGCAGCCCTCTGTCGCTTATTTGCAATAACCCCTTCCTTTCCGTTGATCCTAAAGTATTTGTATCTTGTGATGACTGGCTACGCCGGTATCTTGTGAGTATGGTTTATCCACTTGCCAGTACTTAACCGTACTGACCCACGAATCTTTTTCGTGGCTGCATATTCAACATTGCAGTCAACAGGTTTGAAGTCTGACGACGTTAGCTTGGGAATCCCTCCGGCTTGGCCTGGGCAGGGATTGGACGCTCTCGGTTATCTTCAGGACTCTTAGTCCAATTTGGATCTTGTCCGTAGCCGGACACTATGTTGTTTCTTCCGCTGTTATTTGGATCTTTGTATTGTATCAGTTGTATCCCTGGCTCGTTTGAGTCATCTTGTATCTATCTGTTTCTGTTGTAATTGTGGAATATTCGTGAACTATTGCAATGTTATCACAAGTGGCAACCTGGAATCGGTTATTATGTGGATTTTGGCGGAAATGCTGAAATCTGCATAGTGCCCGATCTCGGGGCGTCACAAATGGTATCAGAGCCTTGGTTCCGATTCCCGAGATTGTTTCGATACGAATGGTTATCGAAGCAACGGGTCCGCAAAGCCTGTAGGATAACCTCGCTAACGGTCGTTGTTTCTAGAGTGTCAAAAACTATTTCTGCTAAACTATTTTGGAAAAACATCTCGATAGGATTCTTGTTTTCTCCTTATCCCTATTCTCTTTCCCCTCCCATCTTATTTGTTTTGGAGTCTTCCCCCCCTTGTCTATCTTTCAAGTGTTAGGATCCTACGTGGGTGGACGTTTTCTGAGCCTTTAACCTAATAGGTTCGATCATCGGAAGATTCCTGGTGGAAGAACATCGTCATCAATCCGAGCAAGAATCTCTTGTTAGTGGTGTCGAGAATCCCTTGTTAGTGGTGTCGAGGAGATCAACCGGAAACACGAAGAATCGATAGTCGAACTTCTTTCCCCTCCCGGGTTAGCAGGTGGATTGCGAGGGCGCAATCCCTTGTTAGTGGTGTCGTCTGTAACACCCGGGGAATTTTTCTCCAAATAGATGTTGTTTGCTTTTCTTTTGCATAGCATTGCATCGTGCATTATGCATTGCATTTGTTTTCAAAACCATGTGAAAAATTCAAACCAGTTTAAAGTTCACCCAAAAATTCAATCAAATTCAATTAGCACAAATATTTAAAATTTTCCAAAACAAGAGTTGGTGCACTTGCACAATTGTCATGCTAATTTTTTCCACAAAAATATTGAATAAACAACACCCCTAAAAATTTCTTTGTTTTCTTATCTTTTCTCTTCTACACAAAAAAAAAGAAGGAAAAAAAAAGGAAGAGGTGAGCTGAGGGAGAAAGCCCACCTCCCTCAGCCCACCTAAGCCCAACAGCCCCAACGAGCTCATCTTCCTCGTACGGACAGAGGAGATGTCGTTGTCATCCCTCCAACCGATCCCCACCTCCTCCCATGGTCCCCTCCACCAAACCCCTCTCCCTTATCTACCCCCCCCCCCCAAGGGTGCGCCCAGAAACCCTAGTCTCTCTCCATCTTCCTCCTGCCGCCGCCATCCTCTTTCTTCCCCTTCTCTGAAATCTTTCTGAACCGAGAGAGCCTCCATGGCCGGAATTGGAGCTTCGTGGTGTGGGCGGTGTGGGTGTTGTGCAAGACCGGCGAGGGTGGGAATGGAACTGCCTTGACATCTTCTTCCTCCTTGTCGAAGATCGGAGCCCGAGACGCCCCGGAGCGACGTCAAGTTCGCCGTCGCCTCCTTCCGCCGCCCTCTGTACCTGCTGCATCGCCATGCTGCTCCCTGCCGACCGCTCCCGATCGCCCAAGGTGAGGCCGCCCCATCGACCTCCTCCCTCTCCTCCCTCTACTCGCCTCCCTCCTCCTCCCTCATGCACCGCACCACGGCCACCCGGCGTCCTCAGGCCGCGAGCACATCGCCGCTGCAGTCGCTGGCCATCTTCCTGTCGAGGTACAGAACCAGCAGCCTGCAAGGTTGCGTGCAATTCAGAACATCCCGCAGCTAGAGCACATACTGCCCGATACGCTTTTCCTAACACAAAACAGCGCATAGCACAACTGGTTCAGGTCCCTCTGCGCGCACCAGGAGGTGCAGGGGTCGAATCCCAGCCCCCACCCTTTTGCAGCTTATTTTCTCCAATTTAAGTGCAGTACAGGTTCCTGAATCCTTAACCCCACCGAGTTCCCCTCTCTATCACCAATCTAGCAGATACCCTACTGGTAGCAGCCCCTTTGCGCTAGCAGCAGGTTGGGGGTTCGAGTCCCCCTCCCAACCATTAACCAAAACTTTTATTTTTCAATGTTTTGGCACAACACCTTCCAAGAAATCACCAATAGGCCTCTGGTAATTATTTCTAGCCCCTGGCAAAATTATTTCTAAGTCCCTAGTGCATTAAAAATGGCAGATTTACCCCAAATCTTGTAAATTGCATAAGAAAATCATTTTAACTCCAATTTTAACTTTTTAAATATGTTTTCTGTCCCAAATTGAATGATCTATCCAAATATAAAATTTGTTTACTGTTTTGAATATTTTAAATTGGTGCAATATTTGAATTCTTGTTAAATTCACTTAAACTTGCAAAAATCATAACTTGTTCATAAAAATTCCAAATTCCACAAACTAAATATGTTTTCCAATCAACTTTTCATGTACTTTCCCAATATAAATTTTGTTTGCTGTTTTGAATAATTTAAATTGCTGAAAACAACTGTTTCTTATTTAATGCATTTAAAATTGCCAAATTCATAACTAATTCATTTTAATCCCAATTTCAACAAATAAAATATGTTTTCCAATTAAAATTAAATGCTCTACCCAAATATAAATTTTGTTAGCTGTTTTGAACAATTAAAATGGGTGAAAACAATAAATTCTTGTGTAACTCCCTTAAGAAGCCAAATTTCCTAACTTAATAAATAATTTCCCAAACTTGGTAAACCTTATTTCCAATTGGTTCTATTGTTGTTATTTTGTTGTTTTCCTCATCCATGCATCATGCTAATCCACTTTCACCTATTGGTTAGTTGTAAAACAATTGTTTCAACCTTAATTCATGGACTTTTCCATATGTAATCCAAATTGCATATGGGTCCATTTAATTATGTTATGATATCATGTCAACTAGTTTTTCTTGATGCATCGTTAAACTTGTCATGCATATAAAATAGGATCATGCTGGATCTTTTGCCGTAGTAGTAACTGTTGCATCCGGTGTTTGTTCGAGGTTCGTTGCTTCTTCGCGGATAGGACTTTGAGATGATGTGAGCAACGACAAGTTCTGCTACCTTGCGGGATCTCAGGCAAGTATACTCACTTGCTGCCATATGGCTGCCTTTCATCACTTGTTACCGATTCTTGCCGTTGTTCTTTTCTGCTAGCCTTTGTAGTAGTTGTTTCTGTTACGAACCTATCACATGAACCCTTTAACCCTGATATTGCCTCACCTCCACACCTATAACCATTGCTTGTGCCCGTGTCTTACTAGCATGCTTAGGTTGCTTTGCTCGAGTCTGTTACCCGTTACTTTCTGTTATTACTTCATTATGTTCTGGGGGCTCGATGTTAATCAATCAACCTGTTATTAATAATATGCTGATAAGGCACCGCCAGGAGGCCCTAAGTGGTTTTGAGGCCTGCTAGTGTCGACCCTAATAGGAAAAGGGTCTTGTCTACTGATCCATGATGAGCGTGCTCACCGCATCCGGGTGGTAGTATGGGACCCCCCTCGACTTAGACCTGATCTGCAGTTTGTCCGAAGAGCCACACTTAGTTCGGGTGTTCCATTTGCTCCTTGCATAATGGGTTGATCACCCATGGTTACTGGTTATGATGATGATGATGCATATAGGGCGAGGCCTGTAGTGCCGGGGTGTTGTGTCCTGCGGGAGTTTTGCACACCTGCGCTGAGTATTCGGCTGCGTGGCTGGGACCTTATAGCTCCGTGGCTCCTAGGATGGGTTGTAGAGATGGCTTGGGTCGTGTCAAGTCCACCTAAGTTTTAGTTGGTGGCTTGAGTGTGTACGGGTACTGGAGCACACCCCTGCAGGGATAAATCTTCTCGAGAAGCCGTGTTTTCCGCGGTTATGGATTACTTGGTGAAAGTACTGGCTAACAAGTACTCAGACAACTTACACCTAATGATAATAACTTGACTAGTAATAGTCTTATTGACACAACAATCTGATCCATTATTCATTAATCCAACTGTGTGAGTTATCCTCGGATTGCTTTTTTGGATAAGGGGCGAGATCCAGGATGGGTTTGTTTGGAGTTACTTTCAGTTGGTTACGGTACTCGATCTTATCTTCTTTCTGTTAGCCGGAAGTTGTAGTATCTCTCTGTAGTTGGTTAGTGCAGCCCGCTGTCGCTTATTTGCAATAACCCCTTCCTTTCCGTTGATCCTAAAGTATTTGTATCTTGTGATGACTGGCTACGCCGGTATCTTGTGAGTATGGTTTATCCACTTGCCAGTACTTAACCGTACTGACCCACGAATCTTTTTCGTGGCTGCATATTCAACATTGCAGTCAACAGGTTTGAAGTCTGACGACGTTAGCTTGGGAATCCCTCCGGCTTGGCCTGGGCAGGGATTGGACGCTCTCGGTTATCTTCAGGACTCTTAGTCCAATTTGGATCTTGTCCGTAGCCGGACACTATGTTGTTTCTTCCGCTGTTATTTGGATCTTTGTATTGTATCAGTTGTATCCCTGGCTCGTTTGAGTCATCTTGTATCTATCTGTTTCTGTTGTAATTGTGGAATATTCGTGAACTATTGTAATGTTATCACAAGTGGCAACCTGGAATCGGTTATTATGTGGATTTTGGCGGAAATGCTGAAATCTGCATAGTGCCCGATCTCGGGGCGTCACAGAAACAATCACAACAACTCTGGAAGACCAGGAAGACAAGAAGGCAGAAGACAATAAAGCCACTGATGGGAATGGACCACATTCACATCTTGTTTGGGTTGGTGAGCTACTACATCAACACATGGTGAGCTACCACAAATCATGCCAGGAAAATAACATGGGTAGTTATATCTTAGAAGGAAACATGTAGAAGTTGATAAATAAACTTATAGAATTGTCCCATAGAAGTCAAAAACCAAAGATATAGAAGGACCATAGGAAGTAACTAGTGGAATAAGTTATAATCACCTATAGGAAACAGTTAAACTCGAGGAAACTCGAAGATATTTTCACTAATAATTGAGTCTTAGTCAATGTACAATACTGTGTACAAGATTCTTTGAATAATATTTATCCTGAGACCATTAGACTAAACCAAATGGAGTCCTAAACATAGTCAATATCCAGTATACCGGAAGAAGTTAATTGGTTATTGATCACTTGGTGGATATACCAAATGTTCTTCAGAAAGTTGTGAGAGGTAGGAAACCATACCTATTCATCGGAGAATGAAACTTGGTATCCACTATATGGTGGGAATACCACGTGTTCTTCGTGAGACTATTAGGAAGGCCTAGTAACAATACAGAGTTGTCCTAATAACTGGCATACGATTAGATTATCATACAAGACAGTGGAAGGTGAACAATGAAGATAAGAAGATACACATGTCAATGTCAACACAAGAAACCGATGTGAAGATTCAACAGGCTACAGAAGTTCTCTCTACCTATCTTTACGTGAGAGAGGTCGAACTTCGGGACGAAGTTCTTGTTAAGGGGGAGATACTGTAACATCCCAGTGTTTGGGAAGTTGTAAGGATCTAAATTTAATATGTGCATTTGCAAAGCATGCATCTAAAAGTACGGGAAATTTTGGCGCGAAAGTTTAAACAAACCAAAGTGACCAATGTTTCACTTGACATGATGAAATAGGACTAGATCATCTGGTCAAGAGTACAATTGGAGTGATCTTTATAAGAAGTATCTTTAGAAATCAAATCATCTGGTTACGCAAACCATAATTGGTTGTGGCCAACACTAACTCCCAACAAGTCTAACCTCAAGTCTGTAAGTGATTTGAGAGAAATCAACTAGGTATCTGGAACTCGAAGAGGGGTGAGTATCCAAAACACAGAATTGATGATCTCACTTCTGCAAGTTAGTCATGTATAACTGGATGATCTCATCAGACCTGAAGGATGAATCTGAACGAGGAAACAAACCTTCTTAAACCAAAACTAAACCCTGATCAATGGCGGTGATCTTTTCAAATTCTTGTCTACGTTCCTGCATGACCATGGCCACAAGAGAAGCAACCCAGGAGGGAGCCAAGATAAGAAGATATCAACCGAGGGGGGTGAAATCCTGGTATTTGGTTTCATACAAGAATAATTTGAATACAGGACCTGATCAATCTTGTAAGCAGATTATTTCTGAGGGCATTAAACACTTGAGTTTCATTATGTTAGATTATACAGGAACAAGCTGGTAATTGACTCTAAGATATCATCAGACGAGAGTGGCAACTGGAGACTTATTCGCAAGTACTAGAACCTGGAGTGATCGAGGTTGCATCGATATTCTAGTGGAGAGAGAGATAGACCAATATTAGAATAAAGTGGAATTTCGACATGACCTCTGGTGTTATTGGATCCGAGGGATTCAATTCAACACTTGAAACAAAAGAATGGTTGTAATTGGAATTTGAGTTCCAAATTGAATGATTTGATAATTGGAATGATTTAATATTAAATAATTTTGAAACATTTAATAAATAAACCTTAATTCAATTTAAATTCATTAATAGAAGCTATCAATAGAAAAACAATAAGTTTTATTGATGATAACACAATTTTACAAAGTCATTACAAATTACAATAAAAGGAAATTACAAAAGAATAAGCTTTATTACTTATAAAATAATAATACAAAGTCATTATAATATCTAACACATAAAAGTACATTTCTATTACAATGACATTTACAAAATA
This sequence comes from Alopecurus myosuroides, assembly GCA_028641055.1. NCBI lineage: Eukaryota > Viridiplantae > Streptophyta > Magnoliopsida > Poales > Poaceae > Alopecurus > Alopecurus myosuroides. The sequence continues at coordinate 287,938,045 of CM054060.1, read as the reverse complement.
AAATTCCTATACTAATTCTTGCTTAAAAGTCTTCAATTTATATTCTTTGGATCCTGCAAAATAAACAAGAAAAAACAAAGAACAAAAATGATAATATTAGTGAGGGTTAGTACTCTCAGCTTGGCAGTGAGATGCACTGTTAATCGCATCATCGAGTTAGGCTTAGACAAGTTAAGCATCTGTTCAAATCAGAAAAATATCTCAGTGTAACTTCATGGGCAAGTATCAGGTAATACAAGTGTCAGGCAAAAATAAACACAGCACCAGGATAAGACCAAGGGCAAACCGAGCCTATCTCCAGGAAATATCTCCTCAGCTAGTACACTAGCACACAGCACACTCACCAGCACACTTTGGTGCTGTCAAGATCTATATTGTGGTATAAATACCACATCAGCCGCAAGAGAGGGGAGACCAAGCTCACTTTTCCCTTTTCTCTGCTCGAGCTACACAGCTCCAGCAACACAGATAGAACCACAAACCAAACCATCCAAATCCCTGTTTTGAGAAGATAAACAAGTAATACATCCAGCAAGATCACAGCAAGGCCAAGCTTGGAGCTGGAGGAGTAGGCCTGGATCACAACAGCAACAAGATCACAAGCTGAGCAAGGGAAATAGCTCAAGGGGAAGTGGAACAAGAAGTCAAGGTCCATCAGTAAATCACAGCCACAACAGTAACACCAAAAGGTGATATCTACACACACCCTAACAAGGGATCTTGCTAAGATATGCACAGATAGTGGGCTGGAATTTGTTTCCCTCAGTCTAGCATAGAATTGCTATGCTAATATCATCACAGGGGTTTAAACACAAGTATAATACATGTTCTTATCTTAAGATAATTGCCTCAGAACAACATCATGGGCCTAAGGGCAATTTCACAAGCATTACTTTGTTCTTATCAAATATAACAACCAAACAATTCCTAGTATAGTTGCTGGGCACCAGAACCATCAAGATTGGTACCTCAAACACAACTCACCAGGTTAAATATTCCATAGAAACATGAGAGGGGCATGGTGGCACATCCTCTGAACCCTAAGGTTCAGAGTAGCACCCACCAGTTGGCATATAGAGATGCCAATAATTAACCAACATCACAGATTAGCATTTAGCTCAAGCACAGTATCTGTTCTTAAATAGAGATAGGACCTCAGACTATTGCATCACAGGCTAGGGACATATTTAAAGATATAGATATCTGTTTTGATCAGATAATAAATTCAGGAGCAACAAGATCAAGCATACAACTGTTCTTATCTGGGTAAAAGGCTACCAGTACCACAATTCACAAGCAAATGGACCAATAAAATTAGCTAGCTCACAAAGACATCCAACATGATTGCTGGGCACTAGGTCCTACTGGACAGAGCACCTCAAGCACAACCCTACACCAGATGGCCTTGTCAAGAAAATCCTGGAGTTATAAGAATCAAAGGGCCATGGAATTTTTCTGTCAACACAACCATTTAGTGACCAGCTAGAGCATCCCAGACCAAATGGTTCAGAGTAACATTATTATGTATAACATATAGGGTCAATTGATGTAGCTGTCAATAAATTGACAGAGACAACCAGGGCAAACCCCAGGATCATGGTTCTTAGCAACAAAGAAGCATAGGAGCTTAAATCACATCCAGTGCACTCTAACAGCAGCCAATAATGAGAAAATTATCCAAGAAGGAGCATCACTACGCATATATGAGCAAGTCATCCAAACTGAGGCATTCTCACAATCATAGCATCGGCATTCATACACATCAGTTCATCATTGTGATGAACTGGGGCAGCACAACACACAACACCATTCACAGGCTCGATGGCCTGGTCTCAGAGCATGAAGGGATGGAGAGCAGGGAGCAGGGAGAGTAGGAGGAAGAGAAGAGAGGTAACGAGTACTTACAGGTGTCCACTATCGTGGTGGACACGGCCTGGTGGCCTAACACGGTCGAGGGCGGCGGAGCGGCACCGTGGTTGCATTCCGGGGAGCCGTCCCGACGGCAACCACCTCTCCGGAGCTGTAGCCGTATCATCACGGGGCAACAGGGGGGCAGTGAGCCATGGCATCGTGCAGGGCACGAAGGGAGGCCCCAGGAGCAGCACGGGGTGGCGGCAGAGGGATTCCACCGGAACCCTAGAATCGGCCAGGGTTGCGCGCGGCCGTTACCGTGAACCAATTCCAGATCGAAGCGGAGGGGATTGGAGAGAGTCGAACGGCGAATCAATTGCAGCCAGGGGCGGCGGCGAAGACCAACTGTGCTGGCCGGAATAATCCAGGGATGACGGCGGCGATTAGGGATCGCGGGAGAGAGGGGAAGGGAGGAGACAGAGGAGCGGGGTGGAGGCGTGTGGGGGGTGGCCACCTGCTCGGGATACCCGAGTGGGTTTGACCCAACCCACTGGTGGGTTGGCCCACCTGTCAGCCTAGGAGCCTTTTTAGTAATTGCTTAAAATCTTAAATAGAAGAATTAGATAAAAATAATAATAAAAAAAAAACAATAAATAAAATTCTACAAAATTTCAAACTTTTCCAAATATAACTAATTCTTGATCTACTAAAATGGTTGAATATTAAGATTAAGAAAAATAATCCAATAATACTTATAGTGTTAAAATTATGGATACAAAATAATTTCTTAATAATAAAACTTTGATAATAAGGTTAAGAGATATTCAACACTATTTAATCAAATGTAAATTATTCTTGCAACATTAATTAGATATTTTGAGCATTTCAAAATACTCCCTAACAAATTTTTTTTGTGAAAACAATCAAATAAGAATAACAATGAATATTGGAAAAATAATAAATAATTCATTAAATCAGAAAAATACAAGTTATATATCAAAATGCTCCAAATGATAAATGCAACTCATCTATGATGTGTACAAAGTAATTTGACCAAGTTTTATGTGCAATGATTTGCCTAATCATTAGTTCATTTAAAATTAATAAAATAATAATTTATTCAAATATTTTCAGAAGACATTGAATGATATGTCCAATTAAAGAGAAAAGAATTTCCAATTCAAATATGCCTAAGATAAAACATTTTATCCAACTTATAAACTTGTTTCCAAAGGTATTATAAAATTCTATAATGTTTCATTATAATCAGAAATAACTGCCACAACATTATTTTCTGTATTAATAAAACCCTCATGATTTCACACCAACTAAAACCTATCATCACTAGTTATTAAGCAAAGTATTATGATGATAGAGTTAGATGTATTAGTTCCTCATTTTCCACATAAAATTGATGTTATTAGCCCTACACTTTATAACATAAAATCAAATGTGTTTTTTATGTTTTCAGTAGTTGTTTTCCATATAATAGTATTCTCAAGTTTAATCATGTGATAACTATTTATAACCTAAACATAATAAAAATGGGATGGTAAGTAAAAGTGAAAACCATGTAAGTCTAAAACCAGTAATAACAACATCACCACAAATAACAAAACAATTCACCTAAAACTCTTGTGAATAAGTTGTCGTAGTAAACATGGCTTACATTTGTAAGCTGGGGTATTTTCCAGGGTATTTCACGATTGCAACTCATTATTATGCATGTATCATGCTGCCTGTGTGTTGTAGTCCTTACCGGGACTACTTTGCTATCTTTCAGACGTCAGGATGTTCTACGTGACCCTTGACCCCGAAGACATGGAATATTATGGTCATTTCAATCTCAGGCAAGTTCATCACTTGCTCATATCCTTTGCAGTACTTCATAACAAACTAATTGCAAAAACCCTATTGTATTATCACCTACTCTCAAAAGAATGCATGATCCTATTTTTATAATAATATGACTACCTGAATGACTACCCGAGTGGTAGTGTTCTATGTGGTGGGCGGATGGAACCATGGTAAGATGAATAGGTCAAAGGAAGGTTCCATCTGCACGGGAACGTATTACCTAGGAACTAATCACAAATGCCGTCAGAACTCGGTGCGCCGTAAATACCGCGTTAACCATGGGTCTTCTATGGGGGGAGTAAGTCAGCCGTGATACTTTTCTCGTTCGCATGTCAACGGACTGCCAGAGACGTACGCTGTAGGTCTTGCGAGACTACATGCACATGGGTGGGAGACCTTACGTCCCACGGGCTCTGGGGTCTATGAGTGTCTGCCAGGGGCGCGTAGATCTCCATCGTGAGGGGTGGAATCAGGCTTTCAACCTGCTGGCAGAAATGGGTGGGCATGCGTTGTGCGGAGAAGCACGGTTTGGCTTGGACCAACTACCGGGCCCCACACCTGAGTGGGAGTGGACAGGATCTCGAGCCTGGTTGTGCAACATGGTCTTGGTCGTCCATGGGTAAAGTAACGCACCTCTGCAGAGTGTAAAAGGATGTGGCATGTTACCCCCTGTTCCGGGAAGGAACTGCGAATGCTACAGGAAAGGCAACTCCATGAAGTTCTAGCCCTGTGATGGTCTGGCGGGCATAGTTTTCAGAATTAAAAGCAACCTCTTGAAGAAAGTTTTACAAAACCTTGCATTACCTTATGACTCTTTCGAGTCTAAAGTTGTAGTTAGTGCATCAGCCACCCACTATATATCATGAACTTGCTGAGTAACGCTCGTTACTCATTCTATCCCGTTTGTCCCCTGCTTAGAGTTGAAGCCTTGGAAGTCGTCATCGTGAAGCCATCACTACATCATGAAGCTACGTGGAATGATCTACTACTTAGTCAATAAATTACTATCATCAACAACACTGGTGGAGAACAAGATATCAAGGTGTAGATTGAGTCCATTCTTGGACTTAGCAGTTACAAGCCATAGATTAGGGCTGACATCAGCCGTAGTGGATTAGTTCCGAGCTAGAGTTCTTCTCCGGCTTGGAGCTGCGAATTGTTTCTTCTGATGTTCCCTTTGCAGGAGATCTTCTTGATGCATCAAGAAGATTCTCAGGATTTTGTAATGAAGTTTGTGTCCTATAGTTTTGCTTGGACCCGCTGTGTTTCTGTTGTACCACTCTGAGAGATGTAATATTCACGGATAAGTCCTTCTGTGAGTATTATGTCACTGACTTGCGCACTACACATGCAGTGGTGTGTTTGGGTCATCACAAAGAGGGGGCCACACCACCCCTTGGCGCCCTCTTGTCCGCGCCGCTAGGTGGTATGGGACACCCCTGCACCCCCTCGGACTCCCCTTTCGACTACTTATGCCCCGTAATCTAAAAACCAAGGGGGGATTGTCATATTCCACAGAAACACAACAGAGCGCTGCCGCCACCTCAAAACTCGATTCGGGGATCAGAAGTTCCTGTTCTGGCGCCCGCCGGGACAGAGATTCGAAGGAGATCATCGCCATAGACACCGCCACCTCTTCTACATCAACCATCCATGATTCCCTCGTCCATGCGTGAGTAAACACCACTGTAGGCTGTGAGGGATGGAAGGGATTGGATGAGATTGATCATGTAATAATGCCAGATTGTTAGGGCATAGTGCCTAGTATATTGCAACTTGTTATGCTTAATGCTTGTCACTAGGGCCCGAGTGCCATGATCTCAGATCTCAACATGTTATTGATTTAGGAGTATAATATTGTTTCTTGATCATATCTGCAAGTTGTTTACACATGTCATTGTCCGGAACCCGAGGCCCCAAAGTGACAGAAATTGGGACAACCGGAGCGGATGGTTGTGATGTGAGGATCACATGTGTTCACGGAGTATTAATGCTTTGCTCCGGTGCTTTATTAAAAGAAGCACCTTAATTACCCGTAGTTTCCCTAGAGGCCCTGCTGCCATAGGCTGGTACGACAAAAGATGTTGTGCAAGTTTCTCATTGCGAGCACGTACGAGTATATTGGAACACATGCTTATGGTTTGCCTAGCTGTTTGATGCTTTATTATTATTATCTGCAATGCCCGTGTTTAGATTATTACATGACCTATGTTCCATGCAAAGCCCGTCCATCCATTCCCTCTATGCCTACGGTACTTCCCATCCTGTTGTTTTCCGCGATTGCTACTGCTGTTACTATTTTACTACAGCTGTTATTTTATTTCTACTGCTGCTATAAAACGGTTACTACTGATAAATTGTTGCGAGCAAGTCTACTTTCAGGTGCAGCTGAATTGACAACTCAGTCGTTAAGGCATATAAATATTCTTTGGCTCCCCTTGTGTCGAATCAATAAATTTGGGTTTTACTTCCCTCGAAGACTGTTGTGACCCCCTATACTTGTGGGTCATCATACCGCTCCTGGGGTTTGTGCTAGGCACAAAATTCTGTAGCGGTAGTACCGTTAGCGATGCCTGGTAGTATCGTGCGCTGGGTACTACTGTCAGTTACAACGATAGTACCGCTGCAACTAGCGGTAGTACCGCTAGCCAGGTTCCTTCCTTCCGACGAGAGATCAAAGGATTAAAGGTTTCAGAGCAGAATTTGTTTGAGTGTGGGAAACATGAGGCTTGGGATAAGAGCTCAAACTAAGATGGTAGTAAACACTCAAAATTTTGCAAGGAAAACAAAACTCGTACAAAGGAGAAGAGAGAGTGTGTTTCCCAAACGACAACAAGGACTCACAAAGATAGAAAGAAGTCAAATAAAATCCAAATAAAAACCAAACAAGAACCAACTCTTCAAGAGAAGAGGTTGGTGGCCTAATCCTCCATGTAAGAGATTATGGTATGTCACCGCGAAGATATATCTTCGGTGCATTGCCTATTCTCGACATTGAAGCTCACCATTCAACATTAGAAAAAGAGAGATAACAATGAATTCTTGCTTTGGGCATAATGGGGGGAGGGAGAACCCAATGTGTTAGGATAACACTCCCCTTATGTCCATGCCTACACCTAAACCCAAACACGCATCAACTATAGGGGTGTGTGCAAGATCTTCAAGTCAAACTCCTAGAATCGATGATATTTAGCTCATTCCTCAAGAACATGAATCTTGCATCATTTAGAGGCTTAGTGAAGATGTCCGTGAGATTATCCTTGGTGGGGACATATGCTAGCTCAATATAACCTCTTGCCACATGATACCAGTTGAAATGATGACGAATCTCAATATCCTTCGTCCTTGTGTGTTGCACGGGTTTGTAGGCGATCTTGATGGCACTTTCATTGTCACAGATGAGAGGCACCTTATCCAAGTGAACATCATACTCTTTGAGGGTTTGCCTCATCCATAGAAATTGGGTGCAATCACTAGTGGCCGCCACATACTCGGCTTCGGCGGTGGAGAGAGATATACAATTTTGCTTCTTGGAAGACCAACACAACAAGGACATACCAAGAAATTGGCAAGCCCCAAAAGTAGACTTCCTATCATCTTGATCACCGGCCCAATCCGAGTCCGTGTAGCCTTTGAGAGAAATTTGTGCCCCCTTTGGGTACCACAAACCAAACCTTGAGGTATGAACCAAATAACGAAAGATCCTATGAACCGCCACCAAGTGGCTTTCCTTCGGAGCCGCTTGATACCTTGCACACACACCTACACTCAAAACGATATCGAGCCTAGATGCACAAAGATAAACAAAAGAACCAATCATAGAACGATACAAATTTTGGTCCACATCTTTACCATCCGGATTGCGCTTGAGGTGGCATTTGACTTGCATAGGAGATGGATTCTCCTTTTCACCTTGGAAATTAAACCTCTAGAGCATGTCTTGGGTGTCGCACCCTGATTTCTAGGGGATACTCACCGTACGAACTGGATAGCAGATGGGTTAGGGTTGCAGAGGGAGTAGGTGTGATATAGGGAGGAGGTGCTGTACGGCAAGCAATCGGTGAGGCATGGATGGATCGAGTGGTGCTGGGTGTGTTCGTACAGAACGTGACGTGGGGAGGAAGATGACAGCGAAAGGAGGGAGTGGGCCAGAAAAAAGAATGGGCTTGGGGGGTAAGTAGATTGGGGTGGGCTGGATGATGATGGGCTGCTGCCTCCTCTTCTCTCACTTTATTATTCTTTCTGTTTTATTATTTTTTTTTTGTAGCAAATGCTTTGGAAGAAAACTGTTAGGGTTTTGGCTATAGAAAAATTTGAAAAAAATTAGTTAAGCCTTTTAGGTAAATAGAAACCACACTGCATGCTTGGTTTTCAAAACTTTGGTTTTAAAATGGTAGCTTGTGTTTGAAACCAAATAGAACCAATTTTTATTATTAAAACACCATTTGGAAACAACAATTTAAATAGGGTTACCCCTAGGTTTAAAATATGATTTTAAGAATAAAAACATGTGGTGAATTGTTATGTTTTCAAAAGAGTGCTGATTTGAAACTTGGTTTGAAAAGGAAAATGATTTAGTAGTTAATGATTTAATTAATTGATTTGATAATTGGTTTGATTAAAGCAACAAATTGAGAAGTGAAAAACAAAGAATAAAAGGGGTGTTTTTATTTGTTATTTTGGTTCCAAAAGTTGTAACAGAACAAGTATGAAAACATGCATTTGAAATTGTTTGATTTTTCATTGTGAAAACAAAGAATAACAGATGCAACACAACAGAAACAAATGCAACAATATGATGACATGATGCAAAACTTTAATTAAACAGGGAATCAAACATTCTAGGGGTATTTTTCATACTTGGGATGTTACAAAACGCCCCCCCTTGAAGGAATCGCGCCCCGAGATTCCTACTGAGAAAAGAAAAGGTCCGGAAACTTCTTGGGAAGATCCTCTTGAGCTGTGACACGTGAAACACATCGTGCACCTTGGATAGACGTCAGGGAATTTGCAAACCACCGGAACATTTTCAAGTAAAGGGGAGAGATTTTGCACCAAGGGTGTATAGCTGAATGGAACTTGATTCATTTGAGGATAGATTATCTGGCTAGAATGGTGGAACAGAGTTATTGACATCAATGGAACACCAAGGATGACATCAATGTCAGAATCAGCAACATGAGAGTAACGAGGAATATGTGGCCTCTCATTAGAATTGGATTGTTCTTATTTATCTTGGAAGTCAACATTTGAGATTCCGGAGAGTGAACGGTGACTTGATTGCTTAGTGGAACCAGAACTGGGTTGTATGTTGTGGAAAAGATTGTTGACACAAAGGAATGTGATGCTCCAGTATCAAATAACACTTTAACTGGATAAGAGTTTACGAGATGAACGGGGAAACTTTGATTAGACGCCGGTAGAATAACTGAAATGGAAAACAACAACAAGATTTCAACGGACGAAAAGGATGTTGAGAAGAACAGAATATCAACATCGGGGAAAACGAGAACAAAACTCCTGAGGTACTATGGAAAACCCATCCGGGCTTCTAAAGGATCAATATCTACTGCTTAAGGAATAGAGGATTTGCTTCCGGGGCCTATTTGCCACCGTTCTCAATCATGAGTAGGCAACATGATAAATCACGTCACAACCACCTCCATTCCTATGGTCTAGTAGATATAACCATCCTAGAGAGACCAGGATTCGTGAAATCCTAACTTGAAAGTTTAGATGAGAAGGGAAAAATCAACGTTGCACTTCCTTACCAGAAAAGGGAGGGAGGGTGGGGAAAGAAGAAAAAGAACAGAATTCCTACTCTCACGTTTCATTTTTCCTATATAGCTACAAAATAGTTTCTAGACTCAACTGCGACCAGTAAAAAGGGATCCTACAGGCAGACAGGCTCTGATACCATTTGTCGCACCCTGATTTCTAGGGGATACTCACCGTACGAACTGGATAGCAGATGGGTTAGGGTTGCAGAGGGAGTAGGTGTGATATAGGGAGGAGGTGCTGTACGGCAAGCAATCGGTGAGGCATGGATGGATCGAGTGGTGCTGGGTGTGTTCGTACAGAACGTGACGTGGGGAGGAAGATGACAGCGAAAGGAGGGAGTGGGCCAGAAAAAAGAATGGGCTTGGGGGGTAAGTAGATTGGGGTGGGCTGGATGATGATGGGCTGCTGCCTCCTCTTCTCTCACTTTATTATTCTTTCTGTTTTATTATTTTTTTTTTGTAGCAAATGCTTTGGAAGAAAACTGTTAGGGTTTTGGCTATAGAAAAATTTGAAAAAAATTAGTTAAGCCTTTTAGGTAAATAGAAACCACACTGCATGCTTGGTTTTCAAAACTTTGGTTTTAAAATGGTAGCTTGTGTTTGAAACCAAATAGAACCAATTTTTATTATTAAAACACCATTTGGAAACAACAATTTAAATAGGGTTACCCCTAGGTTTAAAATATGATTTTAAGAATAAAAACATGTGGTGAATTGTTATGTTTTCAAAAGAGTGCTGATTTGAAACTTGGTTTGAAAAGGAAAATGATTTAGTAGTTAATGATTTAATTAATTGATTTGATAATTGGTTTGATTAAAGCAACAAATTGAGAAGTGAAAAACAAAGAATAAAAGGGGTGTTTTTATTTGTTATTTTGGTTCCAAAAGTTGTAACAGAACAAGTATGAAAACATGCATTTGAAATTGTTTGATTTTTCATTGTGAAAACAAAGAATAACAGATGCAACACAACAGAAACAAATGCAACAATATGATGACATGATGCAAAACTTTAATTAAACAGGGAATCAAACATTCTAGGGGTATTTTTCATACTTGGGATGTTACATTGGGTGTACTTGGTTTGAGAAATTAAAGTCCCACAATCCAACTCCTTGATCTCAAAGCCAAGGAAGAATTTAATCTCTTCCATCATGGACGTCTCAAACCTATCAGTCATAAGCTTTGGGAACTCATTATTAAAAGCTTGGTTAGTTGAGCCAAAGATAATATCGTCCACATAGAGTTGGAATATGAAAAGCTCTCCCTTTACCCTCTTTGTGAAAAGGGTGGGGTCGATCGTCCCAACTTCAAAACCACAGTCTTCCAACAACTCTCTAAGGTGCTCATACCATGCACGTGGTGCTTGTTTAAGTCCATAGAGAGCCTTATCGAGCTTGTAGACATGGTTAGGAAAGTTGGGGTTCACGAACCCTGGAGGTTGCTTAACATATACCTCCTCTTTTAGTGGACCATTCAAGAAAGCACTTTTGACATCCATTTGTTGCAACTTGAAATTATGCGAACATGCATATGCAAGAAGGATACAGATGGACTCAAGGTGAGCCACGGGAGCATAGGTCTCATCAAAGTCAATGCCTTCCACTTGAGTGTAGCCTTGAGACACCAATCTTGCCTTGTTCCTTATGACAATACCATGCTCATCTTGCTTGTTCTTGACTATCCACTTAGTGCCAATAACATTGTGGAAATCCTTGGTGTAACATCCCTGATTTTTGGAAAGTGCAATAATCACTAAAAATTGAAACTTTTTTGTTTTCATGTTTAGTAAGTCACCAAAAACCAAATGAGATGCAAGAAACAAAAGAAAACAATACATATTGAAATTAAGAATCCATTAGGCCTCTATTTTCCTAAACCCTAAAAGCCCATTCAAAATTTTCATTATTCAAAGAAATTGTTTTCTCTTAGAAATCTTTTTTTTATAACAGGTTTTCAAATAAACCATTACTTTGAATATAGTTTATGGCAAAAAAAATCAAAGATCTATAACCCTTAATAAAGTTCTAAGCCTCAAAAACATTTGATGAGAATAAAATATTTTAATAATAACTTTTATTTGTTATTCCAAGTTTTAAACACAAAGGTGTGAAAATAAAATGCATTGCTTTGAAAATAATATAAAAGTGGACTTATAAAATAATATTATGACTTGTGGGATTTTTTTTCAAAATTTTATGAAGCCACATTTATATTTATTTAATTTTCTATTTTAAAAATAGCATTAAGTTACTATTAATAAATCCTTCATATCCTAAAATTATTAATTATGAAAATGGTTTGAAAACGACTTCCGAAAATATAATTTGAAATGTTTAATGTCTCTAAAAATTTATTTAATCAAAAACCCCATTTTATTATTTTCTATTTTAAAATGGTATTAAGTTCTATTAGTGAATTAATTATATTTTCAAAACATAAAAGAGATGAAAACTCTTTGAAATGGTTTTGGAAAATAGTATTTGATCTTTATAAAGCCACTGAAATTATATTCGACTAATAATTATATTTATAATTTTCTAAATTAAAAAATTACATTAAGCTCTATTAAGGAATTATTTCAATTTTCAAAATTCAAAAATAAAAATATTTTGAAAGTTTACAAAAATGGTACTGTTAGAAAGTATTTGAAATAATATGATTTTAGAATTTTGTTTCATGTTAATTGGATTCATAAAACAGAAGATATAAAATAAATGAGAAAACATAAATTAAAAAGAAAAGAAAATCATTGATGACGTCATCATGACATCATCGTCTTCAGCCTCTGTAATGGCAAAGAAACTGCCGATTTCAATGACTTCAATTCGCGGGATTTAAGCTCGGAATCAATGCCCCGTTTCCACCCCTTAATTCCCTTGCATCTCCTCTATATTTTCCCTCTCACACCTCTGTCTATTGTGCCTCTAGGCTCCCCAAATCTCTCGCCGGAGTTCGTGTTTGCCCGTGGCCATGTTCTTTGAATTCCGGCGTAAACCTGAGGTAATCGCCGCTCCCTTTGCCCCCATCGGAATCCTTGTGGCCAGGCGCACACTCTCATGTCCTTACTAGATTTTTTTTTTGTGTAGCCGAGCGCCCGCGCCAAGCTCTTCCGAAGATCACCGAAGACGCCGTCGCTCCGTTCGCCCCCTACTACCGTTCGAGGAAGCAAGCTCCCGTGCCGTATTCCCCATCGAGTCCACCGCGAAGCACTGCACATGGTCGTGGCCTCCGTCGAGCTTTAACATCACCCGAATCTTTACGCCATCGAGGCCCGAGAGCGCCGGCCACCGTCTTGGCCATTCCCGGCCACCTGCGCCGGCGAGGTGAGCCTCCTATCTCCTTGTTCGTTGGATCCAGATAGACGGCCTAGATTAGATCCCCCACGAAGGGGTATGCCACTGTTGGATCTGGATCTGACGGCCCAGATCCAGTGACTTATCCACGTCACCCTAGTCCAATCAGCGCTGCGTCAGCATCCCAGTCAGCACGGACAACCAATGAGAGCACGCCATGTGGCCAACCTTATCCACGGAGTTTCTGTTTATTTTTCTGAAATAAAATTTAATTGGCAGATTTGCAGAATAGTCCCTGTAACTTGCAACCATCATAACTTCTAAACCACTTGGCCAAATTTAATGATCTTGGACTTTTTGAAAAGCCCTTGACATCGAGAAACTTTTGGCACTGGCCAAATTCAAATTTGTTCAAATTCAAATATGCTTCTTTGATGACATTTGGCATAATTCAAATTCTACAAATCAAAAAATTGTCAATAAAATATATTTGGAAACCTTAGGATGTGTACTTTCATAACCTCTGTCCCAAAATAATTATTGATCAAATTAAAATTGATTTTAGAATTAAATTGTCTGTTTAAGTATTTTTGGTATAGAATTAATTCTTTTAAAAAAATTGGAATATGTTCCCTTAAGCAAAATTGCTCCTTTTGGTAACCTTTAACCAGAGACATCAGTACCTAAACCTTTTGGACAACCTTGAACCATTTCCATGTAAGTTGGACCAAAACTTCATCTTAGTGAACCACTAGTTGATCATGCATTAGTTTTCGTTTTTATTCTTTCTACCATTGTTTGTTGTGGCCATTTTGAATCCAAGACCAAGTCCCTAGTATGTAAACCATATAAGAGACCAAGTAGTGAACCTCAAACACTAGTACTATAGTGTTCTATCTACTCCTCCATACCCCTATTCTTGCTTCAAGAATCCATCAAGTTAGCAAATGGAAAACAAGACTCAAGAAATAGAAGGTTGTTCACTTTCAACTTGGTGGCAACATGAAGAGCTACAAGGAGGATCAATGAAGAAATTTTGAAGAAAAGACTCCACCACTAGAAGCAACTCAAGGAAGTACAAGTGTGAAGAAATCCAGAAGAAAACATCTCCCTCTCTCTTTCTATCTTTCTTCTTATTTTTCTTTCCAAATTGACTTAGTGGTATATGTGCCCATCCCATACCCAAACCAATTAGTGAAGTGAAAAGCATGAAGACTATCAAGACCAAGAGAAGCACCACACCAAGGAAGGAAACAACTTAGATGGCATGATGATGATCTTCAAGAAGGAAATCACATGAGGCCTAGAAGAAATCCATACAAGTTGAAGAATAACAAGTTATTTTTGTCCAACCATTGACCCAAATGGAAAATCCAAGACTTAGTAATATTTTCCCTTTGATGAGGAAGTTAGTAGGCCTACCCTAACCATAATGGAGTATACTAACATAGTCACTCAAATATTTTTGAAGGTGAATATGACCAAGTGTTTGCACGTATTACTTTAGTTGAAGAAGTAATATGTTTATTCTAAGTGAACTCTTGGAACTTCCTCGACAAGTATGGTTATAATAAAGTTTGATCACTGCAAACTCAACCTAGACCATCCCAAGTAAACCCTTGGAATTTCCTTAACAATTATTGAACTCAAATCTTGACCTTGTCCTAGTCAACTTGGTTAAACCCCTTTTTGATATGTTAGTTTCTCTGTATGTTTTGTACACTTGTATGTTGTTTGGTAGAATGATTGTTTATTTTGTTATTGTGTTTTAAATGAATAGATTGTACGGAGAGCAACGATCTTTTGTGAAGAGAGTGTGAATTCTTCACCAACTTCAACAAGGCAAGTAACACATCATCAACTACCCATTATTTTCTATATGCATTAGTTGATTTTGAGTAGTATGCATGATAGGAAATTTTAGTAAGTTATATTATGCTATGCTATATCCTAGTAGTGTGTAGCCATCCTTATACCTTGTTATTTTGATGCCTTGGTACTTATTTAGATGCTTTTCCATGCTACAAAATTTGTTTTACTAGATGTTGAGAAAAAATTCTAAGTATAACTAATGAATGAACCACCTGGGTGGAAGTGGTAAGACTGGTTTTATGTTGAGTGTTGCCTCAGGGCCCTTATCTAAGGGTTATTCCACTTGAGGTTGTCACTTGTGGATGGCCACCCAGGAACAAAGAGATTACTATGTCCTTCTAAGTTTAGTAGCTTCCCGTGCAGCCTTTAGTCATATGGGCTCTGTCTTGATCAACTAAGTTGAATGATATCACTAGGCTTACCAGCAGATGTAGCATAATTATAGGTGGAACGGGTAAGCCAAACGGTGGTGGAATTTCTTCTGAAAGATCTCGTCTCAATCTTCTCCTTTCCTTAATGCACTCAGGGTGTATAGGATGTTTGGGCTGATTTGAGTCTGAAGGTGAAAGTGCACAAACTCTGCAGAGTCAACAAACTAAGATCTTAGCCGTGTCCCCGGTTATGGACAACTATGAGCAGCTGGACAAGGATTGACGGAAGAATCTCATCACCAATTTCAAAAAGTAAAATTTTGACCAAGTGAAGAGTATTGTGGTGCTTGGATCTTAATCCAATGTTGCCACCCCTTTGAAAAGAAAAGTTTGTTTTACAAAAGAGATAGGAGAAAACTTGCTTTATGCAAACTTAGCCAAAACTCCACTCAGCCAAACAAGCATGTAGTATTAGTCTTGCCATTTATATCCACCATAGTGTTACTTGCCAATACATTAAATTGTATTGACTCCCTTGTGGCTGCATATTCCATATTGCAGATATTTCTGAAGACGAGTGAGGATTTCGTTTGGATCTCGAGACTATCGCCAACATGTTTTGCCTGTGGCACATGAAGAAGATTGGCTCAATGTTGTACTATGTTTTCCGCTGTATTTCTTTGTTTTCTGCTAGTCTTCTAAGACTATGCAAGTTGTAATCCTATTTTGTAAAGACTGGATCATGCGATGTAATAGAATTTGATGCATTTGCATGATATTTCATTTTGTACTGTGGTGCTAGCAATTGATCCAGGGACTAGCACAATAACACAGGTGTCCTTACATTATTTAAATGTGGGAACACTACACTTGGGCTTCTCGACTAGCTTCCAAACTTTATTGCGCTCAAAGTTATTGAGCTCATCATGCATAGCTTCAACCCAACCGGAGTCCTCAAGAGCTTCAAACACCTTCTTTGGTTCCACCATGGATATGTGAGCTTTATGCTCACTAAAGTTTGCCTATTGCCTTCTTGTGTATCTTTTAGTTTGAATATCTTCCAACACTTTGTTTCCGGAAGCATCAATACTCTTCAAATATCTTCTTATCCTCTTGGCACGACGGGCTTCGATCTCCTCATTATTACGAGGAGGAATCACTTGATCTTTTGGGTCCCCGCCTTGACCAACTTGTTGGCCCTGATCGTCATCATCATCATCATCATCATCATCATAATCATCATCATCAACAACATCATCAACACTTGCTTCAACTTGAGGAGAGGATAATGAGAAAGGTTGATCTTGGCCTTGACCTTGACTAGCTTGAATGATAAGAGTGGTTGCATCTTGCGTAGTAACTTGGTTAGTGAGAGGAGGGTCTTCAACATTGTAGGGTCCGCCCTTCGAACCACTGTTCAAGGACACCCCCGATATGCATACATTCACGATCCCAGGAAATTCAGTCGTGAACAACATATCAAGCTGGTACACAGATACAATATCCATTACACGGTTGCACAAATACTTACAAGGACACATGGTCACATGACCAATAATACACGGTTGTCACGCAGGACAACAGACAACACACACAGCGGAAGACTAAACACACACAAAACGCGGTAGAGCCCAAGTCACGCCTTAACCTACAGGCTGCTGACCCGGAGACGATCCTAGTTCGCAAAGCCATCAGCTCCGTACTCCTCTTCGTTGATCTTCTTCCGAGACTCCTTCTCAAAATCTGGCAAGTTGATACCAGGGACGAAACCAATATGAGTACATTTGAATGTACTCAGCAAGACATCCATCACGTAACTTACCAGGTGCAAGTATTCTTATATGGTGTAATAGGTAGGATATAAATAGGGTTCACTATCAGTGGTGTTCATATAGGATGACACCACAGTTGCAGTCAGGTTAATCTGTATCTTCGTTGAAGAAGATACTGCAGAAGAAAATATTATAGTTTTCTTTCTCTTGTGGATATCACATGTACAAGAGGTTTTGTAAATCTTTATTCAAATAATATTTTATCTTTGCAAAACTTCTTGGAATCCGTTTCTAGAATTCTTGCTTAGAGAAGAAAGATTTTCTTTGCAAAACTTTTTTAAGACAACTTCTGGCTTTTCCTCATCGGTACCTCCACGGTACAAGATTTCTTCCTTTCCGAACTTCCCGAGTTCAAAACCTTTTTGAAAACATATTTTTGAAAACATTGACACAATGCTAGCTACATGGCCATTCAACTATCCATATCCGAGGACGCGACTTCTTCGAAAAAGTTGTACTCTGCAGAGGTGTACACATCCACCAGATCCAGTACACCTGCCATGAACAACCACGGACTGTAACAACAATATGTAGAACATCAGATAACTGATCCTAACCTTCCACTATGTTCAAGCTAGAATATGCCTATATCTTCAAGTGGGTTTGTTCTCCCCTGCACCATGTCACACATCGCCATGACAGGAGACCCAATCGTCGCATCCGGAGGGTAACTTAATCCCACACTTTATATGTCTCAACATTCGGAGTTTTGGCGACATTCGGTTCGAGGGTACGACGTCCCTTATAGCAATTGAGATAGAACACACACTAACAAGGACAAACTTCCAGTTAAGCCCCGTGCCCATGTTGGGGTAGGGTGGCAGTACGGTAAAGGTTGTCCGGCGAAGACTAGGTTATGTGTCATTTTTGAAAACACGTTTTTCCCAAAAATGACCACTTCCACATTCCTCCAGAGAATAAGGATCCTCCTTTCCTCCGGGTTTTCCATAAAGCCTTTGTTTTGTAAAAGCACGATTTTTAAGGTGTCCACTTAGGCACTAATATATGTGATGGTAATAAATACCATAAGATGGCTATGGGCTTGGTAACACCAAGTATTAACTAATGGCATAGTATATATATAATAGTAGTAGGATTCACTCAAAAACAGCTTTTGGAAACCCAATTTGTTGTAAAACTTTTCATAAGTAAAACATGCATGATAGATAATGATAAGTGTATTATAACAGCAAGCATCAGGATGGCTTGCCTTAAATCTCTTAATGTCCCTGGCCTTGAAGTAACTTGAACTTGACGCACAGCTCCACAACTGCTTCTTCTTCTTCTTCTTCTTCTTCTTCTTCTTCTTCGTTTTCTAGCGCCGTAAAAGAATAAAAGGCACACTCTCAGGTCTAAATACCAAACAACTAAGCTAAACAACACATACAGCAAGCAAAAGTACAATAGCGCAAACTCACAAACGTTATCGAGAAAACTGCCTCTCATAACTCTCAGGGTACACAACTACCGTCAGGCAAACATATGGTCTAGGAAACCATATCCCACATCTTACATACCATATATGGAGTGGTATACCACTCTCATAATAAGATATTTAAGAAGCTAAAAATATAGCTCGTGGGTGCAAAAGGTTAGGTTGCTAAGGTAAAACAAACAGACATGACAATACCCATGGCAGTGGGTATTAGCAACACACAAGCAATTGCCACTTAATAAGTTTATGATTAATTTGGATGTTTAGTTCACAAGATACTCCGAAACATCACAACAACACTAGAACAACTAACACAAGTATGACACTCATGCTAAGGTACACACTCAGACAATTTCCAAACAACAGGTAAACACACACCAATTGAATAGACTATTTATTTACTGCATTAATGTTTACTTGAAGTTATGGAACCCATCAATCATGAAAATTTAACAAGCAACCAGTAGCTAATAACCAATGAACCAAGTCATGAAAATAATCTAAAACACAATCTTCACTCAAGATAATATCCCTATTACACAAGCATAAAAATAGGACTCCACTAATAGCATACTAGTATGGAAAATCTACACAAGCATGCTATAAGGAGTACTTACAATCTACAACTATAGCACATGCAACTAAATAATTCAAGGACTCATAACAGAAGTAATAACTTCCTGAACATGTTATAATAAACTCATACACTCATAAAATAAAAGATGACAATACTATAGCAAAAATCACCATGTTCTAGTGGTGACACTAGTTCAACACTAGAGAAGCAAACAATGCTACCATGATGCTTAAATCTAAACAAGAAAGTCATGATCATAAATGTACCTAATAACAGTACACAAATATTACTCATGCTAGTAAGCACAACATCAAAATAATTTCATGGAACAACTATTAAGCATGCATAAATTAATTCTAGCAATTTCTGTTTTCTTAAAACAATTACTAGCAAGCAAGCAAGGTACAACTTACACAACCAGTAGCTATGCACTCAATGAAAAGTTATCTAAACCTTCTCAAAAATCAAAACACTCAATTTAAAATCATTCACAAACAATCTATCAATCAAAAGAAATTTATTTCATTTGCAAATAATCTAATTTAGCACTCAATAGTGAATCATTTCTTAACATGATACTCCTAAGGAATATTATGCTAACAAATGGATCACATCTAACATACTAGTATCTTCTGATAAGAAATAAACTTCTCACTTGCATAAGTGAAAACAAACAGTTATAATTTCCATGGTGGAAAATAGCAATCAATCATATAATTAAAACATGATAATTTCTCACATGTGTATGGTTAGGGATTTTCATCCTCAAACAAAAAGCAATGGGACCAGTGGGTTATGGGCCCACTAATACCAAGGAAAAAGAGGTACTAAGCCTCTGGTTACTCATGACAAAACTATCATACAAGATAATTAAAACAAGGTTATTCATTCTAGTGAAAACAATACTAGTACATAAGAATAACAAGGCTTACCCATGCTTTACTATAACATGATATGGAAAACTAACAGAGACATTAACTCCAAAATAACAGTACCAAAATGGTACTGGACTCACAGAACAAATATCACAAACTTTATTAAAGCAAGCACACAAGGATCTAGCTCACACAAAAATTCCAAATAATAAAACTAGAAGGTAACAAATGCTATTTCATTTTTATTTGAGTCTCCAATCATGCACACACTTCCTAAGGTATATGTTCTGAAATAAAACAACCTAATAACAAGTCCTATCAACCTTATACCTGCTAGGAAGCAAGATTTAATCAACCACACAATTTATTTCAAACAAGAACACATTCCAAAACAAAAACAGAAAAGCTGTTGTTTCTAGATCTGTTTACCGAAAATAATCTAGAGCTCCAAAAATTAGTCTAAGCTAGGAAAACATAGATATAGTTAATATCAAACTCATCCAATTGGATTTGCTCCAAAAATCATTTTTAAACTCATTCTAAAAATCATAGAAGAGCCTACTGGTCTTTTATTAATCTGGATGGCATTTTCATTCTACAAATCACCTTGATGTGAGGTCAACTTCATTCGATAGATATTTTCAGTACCTATCCAATATTTTAGTTTGTTCCATTTGGTTACATATTTTAAAAGTTATGGTCAAAACATTCTCATAGACAGTCTGTGGCAAAACAGTTCGTGTGCCCAAAATATTGGTCCAAAAGTAGATCTGCAAATTTTATATGGTTTAGATTTTATATCTTAGGGTCCATGAATTTTTCCAGATTTTATTTCACAATTTTAGTATTTTTACAACGTCCAAAGTAGAGGGTACAAGTTCTGCCAAAAACTTAAATGGATAAAAGCAACATCAGTGCGGGCTGGATCTGAGTGGCTGCGGCCCAGTTAAGCACGAGCGCGGCCCAGCGCAGCACAGCGCATGCACGCGGCGCGGGAACGGTCGTGTTTGAAGGCGACCGTGGATCTACGATCCGACGGCCCGGGAGCGTCTTCCTCCTCTCGACCCTATCTCTCTCTGTCCCGACCGACCGGCGACGAGGAGGGCTCGGGGGTTCACCTGGGAGGCTCGGGGAGATGCGGCGCGGGCTCGGGGGAGTTGGAGGTGGACGAGGGTGTCGAGGCGAGGTGTCGGCAGCGCTCAGTGCTGCCCCAGGCGGCGGCGCTCTGCGTGGTGCCCGCGGCGGCGAGGTGGACGGCGGCGGCATCTCCGGTGGTTAGAGGGAAGGGGACCTTGTCTGGGGGGTTCAGGGGAGCGTGGGTAGACGTTCTAGGGCAGAGGGAAGGGAAGAGGGGGCTCGGGCAAGGCTGCACCTCGCCGTGGCCGTGGTGGTCACCGGCGCCGTGTGCACCGCTCGGGCACGCCCTAGGGGCTTGGGCTTGGGTCCAAAATGGCTTGGGGAGGCAGGAGGGATGTGAGGGAGGTGCAGGGTGCGAGGGCATGGTCTCTGGACATATATAGCTGAGGGATGCAACTCGAGCGCATTTTGGAGAGCTCGGGGGGATGCCAACCATGGCATAGAGGTGCTCTAGAGGTTTTGGTCTTTTTCATTTGTGAGCACTGGGTGCCCTAGGTCAAGCCACGAGGGGGCAAAGCTTAACCTGGCCCTAGAGAGCAAGTGGGGAAAGTGGGAAAGCCAAATAGGTCAACACATAAGTGCGCGCATACTTGTCCTAGTCACCCTATCTCTCCTCTCTTATCTTCAAGCCTAAGGCTTCTAGAAGCAGGGTCAAGGGCTCTGGTTCGAGTAGATACTATGGTCAACACACTAGGCTTGGTCATGCTTCCAAAAGATTAAGGAAACATCAAGAAAACTAATGTGCAAAAGTGTATCCTTAACTGTTCACTGAAAAAATTCAGAAAATTCAGTCTTATGACTTAGAAAATTTCTAAGTGTTGAAAACAGACAAAAAGTTGAAAAAGTTGAGTTTGCTTTCAAGGCTCAAATGATTCTCAAAACTTGTTTTCAAAGCATGGACTTGTTAACCATGTTATATACTTTCAGAAACAACTTTTGAATTTTTCTTTAAATAATTTAAGGCCATGAAAACAATGTGGAAAAAGGTATACTTTCTGTTTTTATCTGTTTCTCAAAACTGCCTTTTTCTGCCTTAATTTTATACCACAAAAACAACAAGAAAAAGATAGTTTTTATTTATCCAAAAATAAAAGTGAGCTTATGGGTTGGTAGTACATATATCAAGGATTAATTAAAAGTCAAGAAATCATAAAATAACAATTTATAGCTTGGTGAAAACAAAGGTAGAAAACATGTACTTGGCTTTATTTTCAGGAATTGTTTTCCATAGAAAACTTAAAAGAAAACTTTTCATAACTCATTTGAAAAACTTGTTTTCTTGGATCCAACAAAGTTAAAAGTTTTTTTTAAGATGCAAACAAGAATGATCCAAGTCTTGGAATAAAAATCCACTCAGGTGATAATAGGAAAACATCAGGAAGAATATCAGGAAAAATAATAGGAATGTTTTTCAGAAACATTTGGTATTGGTTTTCTAAAGAAACAAGACTTGTGTTGCAAATATGATTAAGATCATAAACACATGTTAGTTCAAACAATCATGTTGTTAGAAAAAAAATTGTTGGCCCTAATTTTTGTCTTCTTGAGCACAGTCCAAGAGTCCAAAAACTGGGGTGTGACAAACATGTTCTTGGTTAGGTGGATCACTTGACTCCTTGGCTTGTTCTTCTATTGTAGAGAAGGGATCCACTTGAGTAGAGCATAGTCCTTATCGATTTGCCATAAGGTGTCCCTCGATGGGGCGAAAAAATCCCACACCCATCCTTCCTATGGCTTCTTGAGGAATTTCAACATCTAGATTAGAAACATGAAATTGCGCCACATGGGAGCCATCATTTTCCTCGAAGACCACACTACAAGATTCTATGAAAATCTGTGAGGCTTTGTCAAAGACTCTATAAGTGTGGGATTCAGCACCGTGACCAACAAATATACCCTCAATAATTTTGGATTGAAATTTAGACAACCGAACACCCTTGATCAAATAGAAGCACTTACAACCAAATACACGGAAGTAGGAGACGTTGGGTTTGTTGCCGGTGAGGATCCCATATGGAGTCTTGTCCAAGCCCTTGCGAATGTAGAGGCGGTTGGAGGAGTGGCATGTGGTAGAAATGGCCTCGGCCCATACATATTGGGGAGAAGAATACTCCGCCAACATGGTCCTTGCCATATCCAATAGAGTGTTATTCTTCCGCTCGGCTACACCATTTTGTTGAGGGGTGTAGGTGGCGGAATATTGATGACGAATACCCTTATCACTAAGGAATTCATTCAACATGTAGTTCTTGAACTCGGAGCCATTATCACGCCTAATAGCAACGATTTGAACATTGTGTTGACATTGCACTTGGTTGGTGAAGTCGATGATAGTTTGTTGGTTCTCACTCTTGAACTTGAAGAAATAAGCCCAAGTGTATCTTTACTAGTCATCGACAATCACCAAGCAATACTTCTTGCCTCCAAGACTTGCCTCGGGCACGACACCAAAGAGATCAACATGGAGAAGCTCCAAGATCCACTTCAATGAGATAATAGTCTTGGCCTTGTGGGCGGCATCATGCATCTTTTCTTCAAAACACGACCTACAAACGCGATCTTTGGACAAGGAATTTTTTTGTTTTAGTCCGAGGATAAGGCCACCTTTTTGAAGACTTTGCAAAGTTCTCATGTTGACATGGGATAAGCGGCAACGCCACAACCACCCCACGCCTGCCTTTCCGAAAAGACACATTGATTGAGAGTTGGTAGACTTCGAAAAGTCCACCACGAATAACTCATTTTCAACATGTCCCACGTATGCGACGTCAAGAGTCTTGCTCCTCAAAAGGACCACAATATCAGGATCAAAGAAGACGGAGAAACCCATCCTCCCTAAAGCACGAACTGAAAGTAAATAGTAACCAAGGGATTCAACAAGCATGACGTCCACGATAGTGATATCAGGAGCAATCAGAACCTTGCCAAACCCCGATACCTTAGACTTGGACTTGTATCCATAGATGACGGTTGCATCAATATCATTTAGGCGCAACTCCGTCACAAGTTCTTTGCTTCCGGTCATATGACTAGTGCATCCACTATCAATTATCCATTTAGACCAACCGGAAGAATAGTCCTGCGAGAGATCATTGACTAGAGTTAGGACCCGAGGAGGGTCCCCTCATGTTAGAAACAAGGGTCTTTGGAACCCAAATAGTATAGTCAATGAAACCTTCAATAGGAACAACATATTTAGCTTGCACAACACCATAATAATCAACATATAAGAAATGGTGTGGATTGTTAGTTCCCGCGGAAATGCTGCGAGTAGTGTTGTCCCTCATGACACCACCACTCGAGGCAACATTGTGGGCTTTCTACTTGTTGTTCTTCTTCTTGTTCTTGTTCTTCTTCTTGGCAACATAGACAAGACCTTGCTTGCCAACTTGTGGCCTAGGAGCACTCACTTGTGGTCTAGAAGCAAGCACTTGTGGACTTGAGGCCACAACCTTCTCAACTTGAGGGCTCTTGCCTTGAGACTTGCTAGCTCGTCCTTCAACCTAGCATTTTCCTCAATAATATTTGTATGATCACAAGAAGAAGTAGAGGTGCTAGGGGTGATGAGGAGATGAGTCCTGGACCTACCGGGTGAGGCTACCCGGTCCAAGGCCCGAGACCTAAGCCCAAGGAAAGGTGACACCAACAGTTCTAGAAGGCCCAATCGAAGGCCTACCCGCGAAGCCTTGCGGGTCAAGAAGGAAAGTTTTAACCGACCTAAGCTAGGGTTTGTAACCCCCCCCCCCCGGGTACGGTTTGAGACCTGACTACCTATGTAAGGCCAGGAGAACCACCAAGAGGGGGATCCAAGCAATCACGGACCACCAAAGCCTTGAACTCGAGATATACTCTCGACTGGAGCACCCCATTGTAACCGATCTATTGATAATAAAGATCGACAAAGCAGGAGTAAGGGTTTTACCTCTACGAGGGCCCCGAAACTGGGTAAATCTTGCCCCTGTTAGCCGACGATCGTCACCAGCGCCTACACGTTCTCCTAATCGAAACCCTACCGCTTCACCCGAGGGACCTGTTGAGATGACTATTCGACAATTGGCGCCGTCTATGGGAAGGGCGGGCGCTGGATCTACGACGTCTTCGGCCTCATCATTGCCAACCTTCAGCTGGAGCCCCGGAACCTCGACTCCAACAGATCCGATCTGATTCGGGTCGACCACCCTCGCGCCACACTCGTCGGAATCGCGCCCGACGTTTAGCGGATTGGAGAAAAGCGTCAGCCTGACGTTCAGGAGCCTCCACTTCCACGCCAACAAAGCAAGAATCTTTCACTTCTCAGAGCAAGCCGATCTCGGCGACTCGGACTCCGAGTCCGTCTCGAGCCCGGCAACCTTCGACTCGCTGCACAATGATGCTGGTCGCGATCTAGCGCCCAGCGGCGGATCCATCCGCCCCAGCACTCGCAACTTCCATACTATCTCGGCTGAAGAACCTTCTCGGGTCGGCAAAACTTGTCAACCTCCGCCTAGGACTCGCGGGACATATCTGGCTCAAGTCTGCATGGCAGGATCGGCCGAGCCACCCGAAGAAACTGAAGACAGCCGGAAAGAGCGTGAGCATATCAAAGTGTCGCGAGACGCCTGGCTCAAGGCAATAAAGGCTGTACACTCAGGCCAGCTGATTGAAGAAGGAGCCCCTCAGGAAGATCTTACTGCATACCACTAGCACCTAGTGAAAGCAGCGGAATTGATCAGAGAAGCCCGCAAGAATCTGGACGAACGGAAGAAACTGGTGGACGAATCAAGTCTACGCCGTGCGGCTCTCTCCAAAATATATTCGGTAGGGAACAACCCCTCGAAGAAAAGATACGTCTCGAAGACCGCGGCCCTGGATGGCGAGTCTCTCAGCGGGATTAGCAGAACACTCGAAACCTCTCTTAGGCACATCGACGACGATGGCAACGTACACCCGATGACTCCCGCCGCCGCAGTCCTGGCCACAGCCACATACCTGTAGGCGAACCAGCCAGGGGAGAATGACCCCCACGCGGAGCAATATAGGCAAGTCCAGAAGGGGCTAGGCATGGCAGCCGCGAGACTCGCAGCCCAAGGACGCAAGAATGCAACTGCACAAGAGACTGAGAAAACCCCTCGGAAAGACAAAGAAACACCCCGCAGATGCGTGTCGCACCCCAAGGTTTCTAGAGGATACTCTTCGCACGAACTGGAAGTCAGGTGCTTGGATTATGGGGCATACATGCTCCCACGTCCCAGCTTCCTGGTAGGCCTGCGCTTATGCGCGACAACACAAGCCCTGCTTCCACCGTCGGAGTAAACTATCCGCTAGGAACCTAAAGGCACTACTGTCGACGTACTTCATAACAAACACGCACGGTACGTCAACATTTTGGTACGAATGATAGCACAGAATGTCCCTAAGACACAAAAGAATGAAATAAGTGCAACTGGCCTTCACTAAGGCAGAAAATATCGAATACAGTCATCCAGAGGACACATGTCCCAACATATCATCCATTACAACAGCGGAAGCAATCAAAGGGGTCTGAGTACAGACAAATCCATGGCTTAAGAAGCCGGAGAAAATAAATAAAAGCGAAGCCCATCCACGTAGGTCTGGATCCTGCCCTGGTCCAGCTAACTACTCGTCTGCAGCGTCGTCGAACTCCACAAAGTAGCCATCCTGGGAAGCATCGTAGTCGTAGTCGTACTCTGCGTAAACCACAGCCCCAACGGGGTCAGTACATCCAAGTACTGGCAAGCAAGACCCACAGTTCATCAAGGAGTTACCCGTCAACACAAGCAGAGATGCTTGGGATCAACGGAAGAAAAGGGGTGATATAAAAGTTGCTGCTGGCTGCTCTAAACAACTACAGAATATAGCTACAAGTTCCGGCTAACAGAAAAGATAAGATCGAGGATTGTAACCAACTGAAAGATAACTTCAACCAAACCCATCCTGGATCTCGCCCCTTATCCAAAGAAGCAATCCGAGGATAACTCACACAGTTGTGGTAAGGTGAATCAAGTTATTGTGTGAATAACCTATTACTAGTCAGGTTATTAATCATTGGGTGAAACATGATTGATCATTAAGTTGAAGTTGTCCTGAGTACTTGTTAGCCAGTACTTTCACCAAGTAATCCATAACCGCGGAAAACACGACTTCTCGAGAAGATTATCCCTGCAGGGTTGCACCAATTTGGCCGTACACTCATGAATATCCCGCCAGATGGGATGCCTCCCACCAAGCGGGGCACTCAACACAACCAACCATTCTTCGCATCAAGCCCAAAGAACCTTGGGCGCACGGCTAACCAAGCCCAGAAGAAAATGGACCATCATAGCACTCTAAGACCGTGTCCCCCTATATGCCGACTACGAAAGTTCCACCCTGCGCTGGGCTCGCAAAAACATGCATGCGGCAAATAGAAAAACACGAACTAAATGAGGCGATTTGGACGAGATGCGAATCAGGTCAAGTTGAGGGGGGCGCCCATACTCGCTTCCCAAATGCGGGTAGTGCGCTCATCATGGATCAGTAGACAAGACCCTTTTCCTATTATGGTCGACACTAGCAGGCTCCAAAACCACTCATGGGCCTCCTGCCGGTGCCTTATCATCAAATTATTATTACCATTAGCAATTAACAGGATTGATTGATTAATAACGAGCCCCGGTACAAGATAATAAGATAGTAACAGTAGTAACCGATAACAGACTAGAGTAAAAGCAACCCTAAGCATGCTAGATAATAACAGGCACAAGCAATGGCTGTAGGTATGGTGGTGGTGGCAATGTCATGGCTCAAGGAATCATGTGATGGGTTCGGAGAACAAGCAACGATACATAGGGCTAGCAATAGTAGACAAAAGATAGTATCGACAACAAGTGTGGAAAGGAACTCGATGATTCATGTGAGTGATAACTTGCCTGGCAGCTCAGTCTCGTACTGGGCTAGGTCCTGAGTAGTGGTGTCGTAAGGCTCGTCGGTACCAACGTCGTCGTCTAATCGAGAAGAAGCAAAAACAACAACGAAGGAAGACGGGCAATCAATACATGGCATAAGTGCACAAACATTGGATGATGCATGTCATGTTTAATAGATGCAACAAAATAACTTGCTTGACATGAAACACAAGTTTAAATGGATTCCATATGCAAAAGGGTGCATATGGAAACCCATGCTTGGAGTTGAATTAATTGTTCTATCACTAAGCATTAGGTGTAGTTGAATTAGTATGATGCATGCATGATGAATAACAATAACATAACAATTTAAATGCAATTAGAATGATAGTTAACAATTTAGAAAAGCATTTTATTAAGTTTGGAATTTTTGTTACTTAAACATGGTACACAAAACAATTATTGTTTTCATCAAGTTAGGGTGTGCAAAACAATTTACAAATTTTATATTTGAAAAGGTTATCAAATTTTAGTTGAGTTACATGTTTCACAATTTGAAATTGGACTTTGGATTAATTATTTATGAATTAGGCAATATTAAACAATTTTTAATTGAATTAAACAAGAATTAAATTGTTTAGGCAATTTAAATTATTCAAACCAGAAAACAAAATTTATATTTGAATAGAACATTCAAAATGGTGTGAAAAACATATTTTATTTGTATTATTTGAAAACAGTATGAATTAGTTATGAATTATTTCAATTTGCATTTGAATTATTCAAATTTGAAATTTAAATGAATTTTGAATATTCAAAACAGAACACAAATTGAATATTTGGATAGATTAGGAAATTTAGGTCAAGTTTCATATAAAGTTTGTATTCATTGGAGTTATAAAATAAAAGATATGGAATTTAGAAGTTATTATTCAAATCTGTTTATTTAAAAAGGAATTGGAATTTTTGATTTGTGCTGAAAAACATTTGTTACGCAGCAGCAGCCTACACGCTGCCACTGCGCAGTGGGCCAGCTGCCAACGTGGCGCTGCGCAACGCCGCGTGGCACAGAGGGTCGCTGACCGTGGGCCTCCTCGCTGTGGACGAAAATCCACAAAAAAGGTGTGGTTTTCGCGGCTCGAACCCACGCCCACTCGCGAAGTTCAGAGGGAGACTACCACTGCGCTGTGCTCGAACATCTGACAGAGGAACATGCGCAGCCAAGGTAACGTTCAGAAGCAGGGTTAACTGAACTTTCTGACGACGCTCGCTCCTCGCCTGACAGACAAAGGTCGCCGGCGGCGATCCTTGGTTGTTCTCGACATGGAAGCGATGGATACGGGCGTGCAGAACATGCACGAACTTGTGGTGGTGCACCGAGGGAGAGAGAGAGGGGAACTGGTGGGTGCTCACCGCCGGTTGTCGAAGGAAGCAGCGGCTCGGAGTGGCGGACGGCGGAGGCGTGCTCGGCGGCGTCAATACAGTGGGTGACGAGCTCGGCGGAGGCGTCGTTGCGGTCGAGGAAAGGACGGCGGTGCCGTTCCCGCGATCGGCGAGGAAGAAGGTGCACGGCAAAAGTGGCGGCGTCTTCGGTGGCAGTCGACGGCGAGGTGGAGGCCGCGGACAGAGGTCTGGATGGCGGCGACGAACCCGTTGGCCTACGGGCTAGATATGGTGTCCAACGGAGAGGGGAGGTAGAGGTGAACGAATCCCTGTGGCTAGGTGGGGAAGTCGTGCGTCATGGCGCCGTCGCGGAGGCCGTTTTCAGAGAAAAACTCCGGCGAGGTATCTGACAGCTAGGGAGAGGCGACAGAGGGGAGGGAAGATGGCGGCGCGGCGCGGAAAACGAGGACCTAGGGCTAGGGTTGGTGCCAGGGTTGGTCTAGGGTAGATATAGGGGGCCGCTGTGCCCTCCCGGCCGTCGAGGGTGGCCGTACGGCGACGTGGCGGCGCGGATGGCGTGCCGTACGCTAGGAAGACGATGACGTCTTCTAATCGAACCGGTACGCTGCCGCTAGGTGGGCTTGGGCTGCGCGCGCGGTTAGTTGGGCTGTGTAACGCTTAGGTGCTGCGCGCGCAGAAGGTTAGCTCGTTTTTATTTTTTTCTCCTTCTGTTTTTTTTTTGTAGTTTTGCTTTTGGATAAATTAGATAGGTTTTTGAGTAGATAAAAATTTGGAAAAATTTGTATAAGCTTATTAGGTGAAAAGAAACCATTTGGTAGTTTTAGTTTTCAAAATTTCCAATGTTTTATTGCTGTTTCAAAATGGAACCAAATTAAGAGAATTTTGCCATAGTAATTATTATTTAGAAAATAAGTTATTTTCAATAGGGTTTCCCCTAGGGTTAGAATGTTTTTGAAGAATACCAAGTTGTTGAACATCATGGATTCAAAAGTATTGATGATTTGAGAATTGTTTTGAGTTTAGAGAAAGACTTGGAAATTAATAGATTTAATTTGGTTCATTGATTTAAGCAACAACTTAAAAGGTGAATTATAATGGATTGCTTGGAAACAAAAGAGGTTTTTAGTTTGCACTTCTTTATTTGAAAGGTTGTAACAGACAAGTGTGAAAACAGAAGTTGATAACAAGTTTAAATTTCATATGAAAACAATGCAAACAGAAATAAATATGAGGATGATGATATGATGCATTGCTTAAATAAAAACAACAAGTAAAACAACTAAGGGTTTTCATACTTGGATGTTACAAAACGCCCCCCCTTGAAGGAATCGCGCCCCGAGATTCCCTACTGAGAAATGAACAGGTCCGGATACTTCTTGCGAAGATCCTCTTCGGTCTCCCACGTTGCCTCTTTATCAGAATGATGCGACCATTGGACTTTCAAGAACTTGGTGCTCTTGTTGCGAGTCTTACGCTCGGTCTCATCGAGAATACGAATAGGGTGCTCCTCATAAGATAGATCATCTTGCAGTTCAATGGAATCATGATCAACTGCACGATCTGGATCTTTGAAACACTTCTTGAGTTGTGACACGTGGAACACATCGTGCACTTTGGAAAGTTTTTCTGGAAGTTCGAGACGATAAGCATTCTCTGCACGTCTTGAGAGGATGTTGAAAGGGCCAATGTATCTTGGTGCAAGCTTTCCTTTCACACCAAAACGATGAGTGCCTCTGAGGGGAGTTACACGGAGATATGCCTTATCACCAGGTGCATAGACCATATCCCTGTGCTTGCTATCATAGTAGCTCTTCTGACGAGACTGAGCAATCCTGAGATTGTCACGAATGATACGAACTTTCTCCTCGGCTTCCTTAACAATGTCAGGGCCTAAAAGTGAACGTTCACCAGCTCCAGACCAATTGATTGGACTCCTGCATCTGCGACCATACAGTGCCTCAAATGGTGCCATGCCTAGGCTTGCCTGGTAGCTGTTGTTGTAGGAGAATTCAGCATATGGAAGGCAATCCTCCCATTTCATGCCAAAGGAGAGACCACATGCTCTGAGCATATCCTCGAGAATCTGATTGACTCTTTCGACTTGCCCTTGAGACTGAGGGTGATAAGCTGTGCTGAACAGAAGTTTAGTGCCCAATGCTTCTTGAAAGCTTTTCCAGAAATGAGAAGTGAAGATACTTCCACGGTCTGAGCTTATTTCCAATGGAACACCATGAAGGGGAACAACCTTTGCTGTGTAGAGCTCTGCTAACTGGCTAGCTGAGATAGTTTCCTTTACAGCATAGAAGTGAGCAACCTTAGTGAGACGATCAATAACAACGAAGATTGCATCGTTGCCCTTTTTGGACTTTGGAAACCCAGTAACGAAGTCCATTTCAATCATGTCCCACTTCCACTCAGGAATTTTCAGAGGTTGGAGTAGACCTGCTGTCTTCTGATGGACTGCCTTAACACGTTGACAAACGTCGCATTCAGAAACGTATTGAGCAATTTCACGTTTCATGCCAGGCCACCAATACAGAGTCTTGAGATCCTGGTACATCTTTGTACTTCCAGGGTGAATGGATAGAGGAGTTTCATGAGCCTCCTTGAGAATGATATCCTTGAGACTTTGAATCTGAGGGACTGCAATGCGTCCTTCGAAGAACACAGTTCCCTTGTCATCAATTGAGAAGGACTTGAACTTATCATTGCCCTCCTTGATGTGATCCACAATCTTCTTGATTTCATTATCACGAAGTTGTTCAGAACGAATCTTGTCCTCGAGAGTTGGGCTGGCTGTCAAGCTAGCAAGGTATCCTTCAGGAACAAGACCAAGGTTCAGCTTCTGGAATTCTTCATGAAGTGGAGGTTGGCTTTCCATGATCATGAGATTATTGCAATAGGATTTGCGACTGAGAGCATCGGCCATAACATTAGCCTTGCCTGGAGTGTAAGAAATGGTGAGATCAAAGTCTTTAATCTTCTCAATCCATCTCCTTTGCCTGAGGTTCAGATCTGGCTGAGTGAAGATGTATTTCAGACTCTTATGATCGGAAAAGATTTCAGTTTTGTTACCCAACAAGTATTGTCTCCATTTCTTGAGGGCAAACACAACTGCTGCAAGTTCAAGATCATGAGTGGGATAGTTTTGCTCATGTGGGTTCAACTGACGTGAAGCATAAGCGACAACTTGACGTTCTTGCATAAGAACTGCTCCTAGGCCTTGGAGAGATGCATCACAGAATATCTGGAAAGGTTTGGTAGTGTCGGGGCCAACTAGAACAGGTGTGGAAGTGAGTTTAGTCTTCAGGAGGTTGAAACTCTCATCACATTGTGGAGTCCAAACGAACTTTTTGTCCTTCTTTGTGAGATCAGTGAGAGGTTTGGCAATCTTGGAAAAGTTTTGGACGAAACGACGGCAATAGCTAGCCAAGCCAAGAAAGCTTCTAACTTGCTTCACCGTCTTAGGGGGTTTCCAGTCAACAATTGCCTTAACCTTTTCAGGATCAATGGCAATGCCTTTGGCAGAGATGATATGACCAAGATATGCAACTTCTGGAATCCAGAACTCACATTTGGAAAACTTGGCATACAGACGATGCTCGCGAAGTTTCATGAGAGTGAGACGAAGGTGTTCTCCATGCTCTTCCTCGGATTTTGAGTAGACTAGAATGTCATCAAGATATACCACAACGAACTTGTCGAGGTATTCATGGAAGACAGAATTCATGAGTCTTGAGAACGTTGCCGGTGCATTGGTGAGACCAAAGGACATGACGGTGTATTCATATAGACCGTACCGAGTGGTGAAAGCTGTCTTAGGAATATCTTCCTTTCTGATCTTTATCTGATGGTAACCCATCCTCAAGTCCAACTTTGAGAATATTGAGGCTCCAGCAAGTTGATCAAAAAGATCATCGATACGAGGAAGTGGATACTTGTTCTTGATGGTTTTCTCGTTGAGAGGACGATAGTCAACCACGAGTCTTTTTGTTTGATCCTTCTTGGCAACAAACAGAGTTGGGCAACCCCAAGCGGAGGAACTAGGCTGAATGAAACCTTTGTCCATATACATATCGATTTGCTCCTTCAACAATTTCAGTTCAGGAGGAGCTATCTTGTATGGATGCTTAGAGATTGGAGCAGTACCTGGCTCAAGCTCGATCACGAACTCAACTGCTCTGTCCGGGGGCATCCCTGGCAACTCTTCTGGAAAGACGTCAGGGAATTCACAAACCACCGGAACATTTTCAATTGCAGGAAGGGGTTTGGCATCGAGGCTGAACAGCTGAACAGAAGTTGATCCATATGGAGAATAGACTATCTGGCCTGAAGTGTGGGAGAGAGTTATTGACTTTTGAGCACAGTCAATTTTAGCTTTGTGGGTCTTCAACCAATCCATACCCAGAATGACATCAATGTCAGAATTTCCCAGCAACATGAGTGAAGCAAGGAATACACGACCTCCAATTAGGATCTGATTGTCCATGCTTATCTTGGAAGTAATCATTTTATTTCCCGGAGAGTGCACATAGATTTGATTGCTTAGCGGAACCAGAGCTAAATTGTACGTTGTAGCAAAGATCTTTGACACAAACGAATGCGATGCTCCAGTATCAAACAACACTTTAGCTGGAATAGAGTTTACGGGTAATATACCGAGAACGACGTCAGCAGCCTCCTCGGCTTTGTCGGCCTTGATATGGTTCACCCTCGCGTTCCTCCCGACAGGCCTATTGTTGGAGTTGAAGGCTTTAGCCGGAGGAGCACGAACCATAGCCTGGTTGGTGTTGGGGCGAGGAGGTAGGGGTAGCTGCTTCTGAGTGCACTTATCAGCATAATGTCCAGTATCCTTGCACTTGTAGCAAGTGACGATACGAGAAGGACCTGGCCTTGGCTGCCCCATCGGGAACCTCTGACCCTGCATCTGAGATGGGTTGGGTGGGCGGGGACCAAAGCCTGGAGAAGCTTGGGCATTTGGAGCCCGAGTGACAGCACCATTTGGCACCCAGATGCGGCGCTTCTGCGGAGGGGTGGTCATGTTGGAGGAGGAACCACCCTCACGCGAGTGCTTGCGCGACTCTTCGAACGCCTTGCGCCCATTCTCCTCATTGAGCGCGGTGTTCACAAGCTCCACGAAGTCCTTGCACTTGATGTTGGTGAGAGCGTACTTCAGTTCCGGGTTAAAACCTCGGCGGAACCTTGCCATCTTCTTGGCTTCGGTGGACACTTCGTCACCAGCGTACCGAGCGAGACGATTGAACTCGTTCTGGTAGCCGAGAACGTCCAGCTTGCCCTGTCTGAGAGAGCAGAATTCCTCACGCATCCTTTCCATGAGACCATCCGGGATGTGGTGCTTCAGGAAGGCATCTCTGAAACATCCCCAGTTGATAGGAAAGCCAGCCCTCATGGCCTGGTAGTTCTCCCACCAAGTAGCTGCCTGACCCTTCAGTAGGTAGGTGGCGTACTTGACCTTATCCTCTTCAGCAACATGAGCTATCTCCAGAGCTCTTGCTACGTCACGGATCCAGTCATCAGCATCCAGGGGCTCACGTGTTGTCACGAAAGCTTTTGGGCCCAAGCTGAGGAAGTCCTTGATGGTGACCCTTGGAGCATTCTGGTTGTGTTGCTGGTTAGCCTGGATCTGGGCCATCTGTGTCACCACTTGGGTCATCTGAGCCAACAGTTCCCCCATTGGTGGTGGCGGAGGCGGGTTGTTCCTGGTTGGAGGCATCCTGAACAGAAATTCATTTTAGCACAACAACAGAAAAGGATAGACTTGGTAACCGAAAGATAGATTATTCCGACGCATGAATAGATAACCAACAGGTACATCATCACATGTTCAAATACATCAGAATATCCAACAGACCAATACATGGTTCGAAAACGAAAGGATAAACTAGACACAGCTAGTAATGGATACAACGGTACTCCCATGCTCATCACGCAGGACGGCGGTGAGTAGTACGACGAGAGATACGGTGAGGAGGAATCCCACGGAAGTAGGTATCACGACGATCCATGTAGATAGGAACTGCTCTGAGAGCAACTCTCGGTGTGGTGAAGTAGAAAGCGTCCTCTCCCTGTGCTCCATAGCGGGGAATCCCTGTGTAACCAGCTCCGAGGTCGAGAAGTGGGCCTCTGATCGGCTCGTAACCTCCAGCATCTGGCAACGGAAGACCAGCTGGCTGAACGACACGTGCGAAGCGCTCGTCTCCAACAAGTCTGTGGTGTACGTCGCCAGACGAGTGAGAGCAAGGTGGAGCTGCTCCCTGACTGAGGCTAACTCCTGAGAAAGTGCGGAAGCAACGGCATCACTGTGACTAGCGAACTGGGCAGTGATCTGGAGCCTGGAGCTATCAGTCTCGTAGGTATCCATGTCGCGGTGGATAGTGAAGTGAACTCCCGCTGCCGTGATGTAACCACGGGGGATGTGACGAAAACTGGACTTATCAAACCCCCAGTAGTCAGCACGGAGAACGGTGATACTCACGTACGCTGCCTGCTGCACTGCCATATCCACTGTGGACCCTACTGCCTCGTACTGGTGTGCAATGCTCCTGCCATCATCCGACAGAATGTAGACGATAGCCCGGTAGCAAGTCTGGTCAAACTCTCGCTGGTGCTCGTAGACCTGGTACTCTGGTGCCCAACGGAACCCCAGAAAGGTAACCATGTCTCTCAGCAACTCCGGAAAACCGGCGGTGCTCTCACAGCGAGTCATGCGAACCACCTGCGGGTAGTAGCTGAGACCCATCTGCAGATTATTTGGAAGGTTTTGATTAGACTCCGGTAGATGAAAAGGATGTGGAAAACAACAACAAGGTTCAATGGACGAAAAGGATGTTGAAAAGAACATGATATTGAAGCAACATCGGGAAAACGAGACCAAAAGTCCTGAGGTACTACAGATAACCCAAAACACGTGAAATCCTAACTTGAAAGTTTAGGTGAGAACAGAAAACAACGTTGCACTTCCTTACCAGAAAAGGGTGGGTGGGTGGGGAAAGAAGAAAAATGGCAGAATTCCTACTCTCACGTTTCATTTTTCCTATATAGCTACAAAATAGTTTCTAGACTCAACTGCGACCAGTAAAAAGGGATCCTACAGGCAGACAGGCTCTGATACCATTTGTCGCACCCCAAGGTTTCTAGAGGATACTCCTCGCACGAACTGGAAGTCAGGTGCTTGGATTATGGGGCATACATGCTCCCACGTCCCAGCTTCCTGGTAGGCCTGCGCTTATGCGCGACAACACAAGCCCTGCTTCCACCGTCGAGTAAACTATCCGCTAGGAACCTAAGGCACTACTGTCGACGTACTTCATAACAAACACGCACGGTACGTCAACAGTTTGGTACGAATGATAGCACAGAATGTCCCTAAGACACAAAAGAATGAAATAAGTGCAACTGGCCTTCACTAAGGCAGAAAATATCGAATACAGTCATCCAGAGGACACATGTCCCAACATATCATCCATTACAACAGCGGAAGCAATCAAAGGGGTCTGAGTACAGACAAATCCATGGCTTAAGAAGCCGGAGAAAATAAATAAAAGCGAAGCCCATCCACGTAGGTCTGGATCCTGCCCTGGTCCAGCTAACTACTCGTCTGCAGCGTCGTCGAACTCCACAAAGTAGCCATCCTGGGAAGCATCGTAGTCGTAGTAGTACTCTGCGTAAACCACAGCCCCAACGGGGTCAGTACCTCCAAGTACTGGCAAGCAAGACTCACAGTTCATCAAGGAGTTACCCGTCAACACAAGCAGAGATGCTTGGGATCAACGGAAGAAAAGGGGTGATATAAAAGTTGCTGCTGGCTGCTCTAAACAACTACAGAATATAGCTACAAGTTCCGGCTAACAGTAAAGATAAGATCGAGGATTGTAACCAACTGAAAGATAACTTCAACCAAACCCATCCTGGATCTCGCCCCTTATCCAAAGAAGCAATCCGAGGATAACTCACACGTTTGTAATAAGGTGAATCAAGTTATTGTGTGAATAACCTATTACTAGTCAGGTTATTAATCATTGGGTGAAACATGATTGATCATTATGTTGAAGTTGTCCTGAGTGCTTGTTAGCCAGTACTTTCACCAAGTAATCCATAACCGCGGAAAACACGGCTTCTCGAGAAGATTATCCCTGCAGGGTTGCACCAATTTGACCGTACACTCATGAATATCCCGCCAGATGGGATGCCTCCCACCAAGCGGGGCACTCAACACAACCAACCATTCCTCGCATCAAGCCCAAAGAACCTTGGGCGCACGGCTAATCAAGCCCAGAAGAAAATGGACCATCATAGCACTCTAAGACCGTGTCCCCCTATATGCCGACTACGAAAGTTCCACCCTGCGCTGGGCTCGCAAAAACATGCATGCGGCAAATGGAAAACACGAACTAAATGAGGCGATTTGGACGAGATGCGAATCAGGTCAACTTGAGGGGGGCGCCCATACCCGCTTCCCAAATGCGGGTAGTGCGCTCATCATGGATCAGTAGACAAGACCCTTTTCCTATTAGGGTCGACACTAGCAGGCTCCAAAACCACTCATGGGCCTCCTGCCGGTGCCTTATCATCAAATTATTATTACCATTAGCAATTAACAGGATTGATTGATTAATAACGAGCCCCGGTACAAGATGATAAGATAGTAACAGTAGTAACCGACAACAGACTCGAGTAAAAGCAACCCTAAGCATGCTAGATAAGAACAGGCACAAGCAATGGCTGTAGATATGGAGGTGGTGGCAATATCATGGCTCAAGGTATCATGTGATGGGTTCGGAGAACAAGCAACGATACATAGGGCTAGCAATAGCAGACAAAAAGATAGTATCGACAACAAGTGTGGAAAGGAACTCGATGATTCATGTGAGTGATAACTTGCCTGGCAGCTCAGCCTCGTACTGGGCTAGGTCCTGAGTAGTGGTGTCGTAAGGCTCGTCGGTACCAACGTCGTCGTCTAATCGAGAAGAAGCAAAAACAACAACGAAGGAAGACGGGCAATCAATACATGGCATAGGTGCACAAACATTGGATGATGTATGTCATGTTTAATAGATGCACCAAAATAACTTGCTTGACATGAAACACAAGTTTAAATGGATTCCATATGCAAAGGGTGCATATGGAAGCCCATGCTTGGAGTTGAATTAATTGTTCTATCACTAAGCATTAGGTGTAGTTGAATTAGTATGATGCATGCATGATGAGGAACAATAAGATAACAAAATTAAATGCAATTGGAATGATAGTTAACAATTTAGAAAGGCATTTATTAAATTTGGAATTTTGTTACTTAAACATGGCACACAAGTAAATGTTGTTATCATCAAGCTAGGGTGTGCAAAACAATTTACAAATTTTATATTTGAAAAGTTTATCAAATTTTAGTTGGATTACATGTTTCACAATTTGAAATTGGACTTTGGATTAATTATTTAAGAATTAAACAATATTAAACAATTTTTAATTGAATTAAACAAGATTTAAATATTTTAGGCAATTTAAATTGTTCAAACCAGAAAACAAAATTTATATTTGAATAGAGCATTCAAAATGGTGTGAAAAACATATTTTATTTGTATTATTTGGACTTATGAATAATTAGTTATTGAATTTAGCAAAATACATTTGAAACGATTTAAATTTGAATTTGAATTGTAATTTGAAAATTCAAAACAGAACACAAGTTGGATATTTGGATAGATTAGGAAATTTAGGTCAAGTTTCATATAAAGTTTGTATTCATTGGAGTTATAAAATAAAAGATATGGAATTTAGAAGTTATTATTCAAATCTGTTTATTTAAAAAGGAATTGGAATTTTTGATTTGTGCTGAAAAACATTTGTTACGCAGCAGCAGCCTACACGCTGCCACTGCGCAGTGGGCCAGCTGCCAACGTGGCGCTGCGCAACGCCGCGTGGCACAGAGGGTCGCTGACCGTGGGCCTCCTCGCTGTGGACGAAAATCCACAAAAAAGGTGTGGTTTTCGCGGCTCGAACCCACGCCCACTCGCGAAGTTCAGAGGGAGACTACCACTGCGCTGTGCTCGAACATCTGACAGAGGAACATGCGCAGCCAAGGTAACGTTCAGAAGCAGGGTTAACTGAACTTTCTGACGACGCTCGCTCTTCGCCTGACAGACAAAGGTCGCCGGCGGCGATCCTTGGTTGTTCTCGACATGGAAGCGATGGATACGGGCGTGCAGAACATGCACGAAATTGTGGTGGTGCACCGAGGGAGAGAGAGAGGGGAACTGGTGGGTGCTCACCGCCGGTTGTCGAAGGAATCAGCGGCTCGGAGTGGCGGACGGCGGAGGCGTGCTCGGCGGCGTCAATACAGTGGGTGACGAGCTCGGCGGAGGCGTCGTTGCGGTCGAGGAAAGGACGGCGGTGCCGTTCCCGCGATCGGCGAGGAAGAAGGTGCACGGCAAAAGTGGCGGCGTCTTCGGTGGCAGTCGACGGCGAGGTGGAGGCCGCGGACAGAGGTCTGGATGGCGGCGACGAACCCGTTGGCCTACGGGCTAGATATGGTGTCCAACGGAGAGGGGAGGTAGAGGTGAACGAATCCCTGTGGCTAGGTGGGGAAGTGGTGCGTCATGGCGCCGTCGCGGAGGCCGTTTTCAGAGAAAAACTCCGGCGAGGTATCTGACAGCTAGGGAGAGGCGACAGAGGGGAGGGAAGATGGCGGCGCGGCGCGGAAAACGAGGACCTAGGGCTAGGGTTGGTGCCAGGGTTGGTCTAGGGTAGATATAGGGGGCCGCTGTGCCCTCCCGGCCGTCGAGGGTGGCCGTACGGCGACGTGGCGGCGCGGATGGCGTGCCGTACGCTAGGAAGACGATGACGTCTTCTAATCGAACCGGTACGCTGCCGCTAGGTGGGCTTGGGCTGCGCGCGCGGTTAGTTGGGCTGTGTAACGCTTAGGTGCTGCGCGCGCAGAAGGTTAGCTCGTTTTTATTTTTTCTCCTTCTGTTTTTTTTTTGTAGTTTTGCTTTTGGATAAATTAGATAGGTTTTTGAGTAGATAAAAATTTGGAAAAATTTGTATAAGCTTATTAGGTGAAAAGAAACCATTTGGTAGTTTTAGTTTTCAAAATTTCCAATGTTTTATTGCTGTTTCAAAATGGAACCAAATTAAGAGAATTTTGCCATAGTAATTATTATTTAGAAAATAAGTTATTTTCAATAGGGTTTCCCCTAGGGTTAGAATGTTTTTGAAGAATACCAAGTTGTTGAACATCATGGATTCAAAAGTATTGATGATTTGAGAATTGTTTTGAGTTTAGAGAAAGACTTGGAAATTAATAGATTTAATTTGGTTCATTGATTTAAGCAACAACTTAAAAGGTGAATTATAATGGATTGCTTGGAAACAAAAGAGGTTTTTAGTTTGCACTCCTTTATTTGAAAGGTTGTAACAGACAAGTGTGAAAACAGAAGTTGATAAAAAGTTTAAATTTCATATGAAAACAATGCAAACAGAAATAAATATGAGGATGATGATATGATGCATTGCTTAAATAAAAACAACAAGTAAAACAACTAAGGGTTTTCATACTTGGATGTTACAATGCGCCCGAGGAAAGGAGGCCCGGCGTCGCGGTGATAGCCCGAGTAGCAGCGACGACAGCCCGAGGGATCGAGATCGCAGTCCACAGCGTCATAGCAGCCGCTCGCGACACCGCAGAAAGGAGCCGCGGAAGGAGAACGATCACGACCAGCCTGGGTACAACGCACGACCTGACATCGCGCAGAACAAAATCAACAAGGCCCGAGCGATCAGGAACTACGCACGATCCCCGTCCACCTCCTCCGACGAAGAAGCCCGTGGTGCGCTGTGCTTTACTCACGACATCCGCGAGGCACCGATGCCCAAGAGATTTAAACTTACTATGGAGGTGCCAAAGTACGACGGTTCGCTGGAACCCAATTCCTGGCTGTCAAATTACCTCACGGCAGTAAAATGCCAACATGGGAACAAGACAACGGCTATGCAGTACCTCAAACTGCATCTTGTAGGCGATGCGCCCAGCTGGCTCAAAGGAAGTCCAAGAGCGTGCTACGGATCATGGGAAAATCTAACCTTTGACTTCCGCAAGAACTTCCAAGCAACATATAAAAGACCAACGTCCATCGAGGAGCTGCAGGCTTGTAAGAAGAAGAGTGGTGAGTCTACTCGCGAGTACATTCAGCGGTTGACCACGCTCAAAAACACGGCGGGAAATATATCAGAGGAAGTTGCAGTCGAAGCTTTCACCAAAGGAGCTCGACGAACCTCATTCAGAGAAGAATTGGGACGAGCCGCACCCAAAACCATCGGGGAGCTGATGGCTATAGCCGACAGATGGGACAACGGTGAAGACTCGGTGCGCAATGAGAAGGCATCTTCGCCAGCACCGGAGGATGACCGCCATGGTCGAAAGAAAAGGACAAAGCATTACGATCACGACGATCGAGAAGAACTGGTTGCGGCAGAGTTTACAGGAAATCGTGACAGCGGACCTGGTGGAAATCGCGAATGGAAGCCAAAGACAGAGGATAAAACTTCTGAGGAAGACCTTGACGGTTATTGCATGCTACATCTATTCGCAGATAAGTGCACAGGCAAAACCAAGGCAACCCACCTCCTCAAGGACTGCCGAAAGTTTCAGGACATCCACGACGCCTACACGAAGAAAAACAGAGCTGCAGTCAATCAGGGCTACCCACAGCTCCCAGGAGGAGGACATCAAGGATTCCACCCGCCGCAACCCCTACCTCCACCAGGACATCAAAACGTAGTGCTGGCCGCACTCCCAGTCCCACCCGCCGCAAACGAGGGAGGCAATGGGTACCTGAACCCGGCAGGACTCCACGGAATGATACAGAAAGTCTGCCCCTCCCGCAGGGTCCAGAAAACAAACACGCGGCAAGTGTTCATGGCAGTACAAGCTCCACCGTCCAAACCTGAATACTTGAAAATGGCGAACCAGTCGATACCTTTCTCCAAAGCTGACAACCCCCTCGGGTATATCGACCAGGACACGCCGCGTTCGTCATTCAAGCACAGATAGGCAACTACGAACTCGCAAGAGTGTTCATGGACGGCGGCAGCAGAATCGACATCATTTACACGGACACACTCCATAACATGAACAGGAACCTAGACGGACTCGCAGAATCAGAAACATCCTTCCACGGGATAGTACCAGGCAAAGCAGTCCGACCACTCGGAACAATCAACTTGGAGGTGGTGCTCGAAAACCCAAGAAACTACAAGTGATAATTCCTCGACTTCGAAGTAGTCGACTGGCCCTCACAGTACCACGACATTCTCGGCCGAACAGCGTTCGGGAGATTCGTGGCAGTACCCCACTACGCCTACCTAAAGCTCAAACTTCCTGGGGTATACGGCACCATCACCATAGATGGCGACTTTCAAAAATCCGATAAGTGTGACATTGAGTTCAGTGAGACCGCGAAATCTTTTGGGATGCAGGAGGAGCTGGAAGAATTGGCAAAGACCATGGACCACTCCGTGATGCCACTCACCAAAAAGAATGCTCCAGAACTCGAGTTCAGTGCAAACAGTGACATTCGAAAGCATCAAGTGCACCCGACAGAACCCGCAAAGATGGCAATGGTGTCCACCACCCTCTCGCCCGCATAGGAAGGCGCGCTAGTCGAACTCCTCCTCGAGTACTGGGAAATCTTTGCCTGGCAGC
This sequence comes from Alopecurus myosuroides, assembly GCA_028641055.1. Taxonomy (NCBI): domain Eukaryota; kingdom Viridiplantae; phylum Streptophyta; class Magnoliopsida; order Poales; family Poaceae; genus Alopecurus; species Alopecurus myosuroides. The sequence continues at coordinate 287,895,154 of CM054060.1, read as the reverse complement.
CTTCAGATATGCCAGGGATACCCAGGGAGTTCGCCGAGCACTCACTCGAAGTATTCAAAGATGCCAAACCCATCAAGTAAACGACCCGACGGTTCTCCGAGCCAAAACCGAAGGCACTCGGAGAAGAAGTGAATCGACTACTCGCCGCAAAAATCACCAGAGAGATAAAAATATTCACCTGGTTAGCAAACCCGGTGTTGGTCCTAAAGAAAAACACTGACATTCTTCGCGTGTGCATCGACTACACGTCGTTGAACAAACACTGCCCCAAGGATAACTTCCCCTTGCCACGGATCGACCAGATCGTGGACTCCACTGCAGGCTGCCAACGACTCTCCTTCTTGGACGCCTACTCGGGCTATAATCAGATCATGATGAAAGATAAGGATGAGGAGAAGAAAACATTCATCACACCCCACGGTGTTTACTGCTACACGACAATGCCCTTCGGGCTAAAAAAACGCAGGCGCAACATATCAGCGCTGCATGCAAAAATGCCTCGCCAAGCTCATTGGCAAGAACGTACAAGTGTACTATGACGACATCGTCATAAAAACTCGAGTGGAGGATACACTCCTCGAGGACATCAGGGAGACATTCGACGCCCTCAACGCGTACATGATCAAGCTCAACCCGACAAAATGCGTCTTTGGCGTCCCTGCAGGACAACTTCTCGGGTATTTGGTGTCCGCCCGAGGAATCGAAGCCAATCCGGAGAAAATTCAAGCCATCCTGGCAATGAAGGAGCCAACCAATATTCGCGGCGTACAGCAGCTCGCAGGGCGACTAGCCGCTCTGAGCAGATTCATCGCAAGATTAGGCGAGCAAGTATTACCCTTCTACAAGTTGCTGAAGAAAACAGATAAGTTCGAATGGACACCCGAAGCAAAAAAGGCGTTCATCGACTTGAAAAGAGCACTACAGAGTAGGCGCGTCCTGGCAACGTCACAAGAGAGGGAACCCCTATACCTATACCTAGCCGCAACAAACCAAGTCATCTGCACGGTTATTGTCGTCAAGCAGCCAGAGGATGTCACGGCGTACGGAGTTCAGCGGCCAATTTATTACATCAGCGAGGTGCTTTCGCCATGCAAGTAGCGATACCCTCACTATCAGAAGCTCGCGTATGGCATAGTCCTCACAACCCGAAAGCACAAGCATTACTTCCAGGAACACACCGTCACGGTGCTAAACGACGAATCACTCGGTACCACCATGAACAACCCAATGGCATCCAGAAGAATCGCAAAATGGAGCATCGAGCTAGGCGCCTGGGACATCATTTATGCATGTCACAAGTCCATAAAATCCCAAGTCATCGTGGAATTACTAAGCGAGTGGACAGAGCTGCAAACACCAGGACCCCCAGAATACACGAGCAACTGGATCATGTACTTCGACGGGTCAAAAATAAACGAAGGAGCCGGAGCCGGGGTTATTCTTCTGTCTCCCCAAGGCGATAAGCTGCAATACGTCCTGCGATTGGATTTCCCTCCTGATGACCCAGCATCCAACAACCACGCGGAGTATGAGGCCCTCTTACACGGCATGAAAATGGCGATCTCCTGCGGAGCCACCCGATTGATGATATATGGAGACTCAAATCTCATCGTGCAGCAGACGATGAAGGAGTGCGATGCTATCGCGGATAACATGGTCGCGTATCGTGACATGTACAATCTACTCGAGGGAAGTTTCAAAGGGTGCGAACTGAAACACATTGCACGATCAAGCAATGAGGAAGCAGATAAACTGGCCAACATGGGGTCAACAAACGCCCCCATCCCTCCAGGAATTTACTTTGAACGAATGATCAAGCGATCAGTCAAAGTCCGAAAGCCAGCAGGAACACCCGCAACAGTGGAAAAACACGACAGCCCGCAAGTTGCTATGATCGAGCTCATCCACAATATTTCAAGGCATGTTTTTCTGGTCGAGCTAGTCTGGACGCAGAAATACCTCGACTACTTGTCAAACAAACAGCTCCCAACAGATATTTGCGAGGCTCGACAAATAGTACGGCGCAGCAAATCCTTTCGGGTGATCAACGGCGAGCTATACAAGCAACTCATATCAGGGGTATGGCAGAGATGCATAGCACCCAAAGATGGCAAGGAATTGCTCCGGGATATACACCAAGGAGACCGCGGCCACCACGCCAGTTGGAGAGCAATCGTGGGTAAGGCCTTCAGGGCAGGGTTTTACTGGCTCACAGCAGAGAGAGACGCCAAAGATCTAGTCGACAGATGCAATGCCTGCCAAAGATTTGCGCCCAGGCCGCATGCTCCTGCGACCGAACTGCACATGATTCCCATCGCCTGGCCTTTCGCCCAATGGGGGCTCGACATGGTGGGATCACTGCGCAAGTCAACACCTGGAGGATACACGCACCTGCTCATGGCTGTGGACAAATTCACAAAATGGATAGAGGCCATGCCAGTCACTTCCGCGCACGCACAATGCACCGTACGATTCCTCGATTCCATCGTGTGCAGATTCGGCGTACCGCACAACATCATAACAAACAACGGTAGCAACTTTACAGCCAAGGAAACACAGGAATTCTGCGAACAAAAGGGAATCACCCTCAGCTTTGCCTCGGTAGCTCACCCGCAAACTAATGGCCAAGTCGAGCGTTCCAACGGATTAGTTTCGGCTGGCCTAAAGAAGCGTCTGCTTGATCGCCTGAAACCAGCGGCAGGGCACTGGGCCAAGGAATTACCATCAGTACTGTGGAGCCTACGCACAACACCAAATCGGTCAACAAACTATACACCATTTTTTATGGTCTATGGAGCTGAAGCCGTCCTACCCGAAGATGTCAAATTCAGCGCTCCACGAGTCGTTGCATACATCGAAGAAACCTCAAACAGGGCACTGGCAGAAGATGTGGACACACTCGATGAGATCCAGGATATTGCGCTCGCAAGATCCACAATATACTAGCAATCACTACGCAACTATCAGAGTCGCCGTATATGCCATTGATCCTTCGTGGTAGGAGACCTGGTGCTACGGCTCAAGCAAAAGGAAGGACACAAGCTCGAGCCACCATGGGAAGGACCCTTCATAATACATGAAGTTATCCCAGGAGGCGCCTATCGATTGAAGAACCCGAAGACTGGCGGTATCTACTCCAACCCGGTTGGAACGTTGCGCATCTCCGCATGTTCTACCCCTAGGATTATCCTACTCGCAAGCAATAAGGCTGTACCAGCCACACTGTAACTCGACCAAGCACATGGCTTCTCATCTATATCAATAAATACATGATTTCTCGACCATAGCAATCGCGACTTCTTGTTTTCTTTCAACATGCTAAAACGACAGGTACACACCCCAAACACACGGGGGCTACGCCTAACTAGCATCATCACTTACCTTCGAGTAACATCACTCGATAAAAACAAATACATGGTACAACAAGGTCTACACCTTATAAACACTTTTAAAACATTGAACAAAATATATACAAGGTCACAAGGTTTATACCTTAAAAACACCTTACAACAAGATATTTACATCTTGGAATTACATTTAACGGCGAGCGGCCTCGCCAGCAAGTATTTGATTAATCTCCTCGGAGGTCAGTCGAACAATCTGCTCCGCTGCAGGAAGCACGACCGCATAAGGAGGAGAGAACTTCACACCTGGACCTCTCGAATCAGGGAGACGCGCAACATAAAGGAAATTGACCTCAGGGTGCCACAGCCGAACGAAGGCAAGTGCCACCTGGGCTCCACTGACAAGTTGTTGCTGTACACACTCTCGAACCTCTCCCACTCGACGGAACATCCTGAGAAAGCTACTCAAACTATCTGGGACGACACCCAAAGGGTAAAATGTCCGATGGACAGAAGACAAGGCCTCGCGACAAGACTCGACGATTATCTGCGCTTGGCTCGCCTGATACTTCAGAGTAGCCACGATAAAGCCCCGCTTGCGATCAGACTAGAACTCATTCGCATGAGGTTTGGAGCTACCTGACTCGTGAATAATGTGGTTATTCACCCAATGGGTTTCACAAACTCCGTCAGGTTCAACAACTGCAAGAACAACAAAAGCGTCAAAACAAGGGAGGAACCAACGACAAAGTACTCGGGGGCTCGCAAACTTACAAAGAATGCCCTTGGCAACAGCCGCCAGTTCTTCCATCACAAACTGCTCACGCTCCACAGCAAGTTTCTGCTTCGACTTGGCAACATCGGCTACACCGCGTAAAGCCTTCAGCTTACGCTCGCCGTCCGCAACACGGTCACAGAGTGAAGCAAACGTGCTAGCAGCAGCTACAAGGGGATTCACTTGCGCAGCAGACCCACTCGAAGACTCTGCGCTAGGACTCAATACCTCGAAAGAAACAAAGCAAGTTGAGAAAAATCACAAGACCCCACTCGAGAAACATACCACCCATTCCTCGGGTGCTCGGGGGCTACTCCCATCGGGAGCATACAACAGTAAGGCGCAACAATCAGATTCTGAGGATTTCAGAAAATACTTCGATTACGCAACATAAAATACGGGAATACATCCCAAGGTTCATTACATCGACAAGCAAAAGAAAATATAAACTATCCTAAGGGGCTGCAGAAGTGGTTCCACTCGCGGAAGGATGCCCTTTGCGACTAGCACGAGCAAGCACCTTCGAGAGCTTCTTCGCGAGAACCTTAGCACGAGCGCCAAAATGACGGAGTGCTACCATTTTGCCATGGGCGTCATAGGGAACGCTCGAATACACCTTGTCCAGGTCATCCGAGACTCCATGCGCCAAAGTAAATTGGATAGACATCCTGGCCCCGCACTCGGACTGGGCGACCGAGTACTCCTGGAGAAGATCTTCTTCACCCAAGAACACCTTCAGAAGGCCGACCAGCGTAGGAGGAATCGCTACATCCACGAGTAAACGCTCGTGGAATCGCGTCAACACTCGGGTGGCATCGCCGACGAGGGAGCAGATTCTACTCGCGTGTTTCTGGAGCTGGGTGCAAGAGTTCGTGAGGGCATCCAGCCGATGGCTCCCAGGCAGCTCTAGTCCAACCCCACGGGCATCTACAGCAAAGACAACATAAATTTCCAAGATAACAAAATAAAGTTCAGATTGCAGCAGAAGAATGACGAAACATAGCTTACCCGCAAACTTCTGGGCCAGGGGATGGATGAGGCTGACAAGATCGCTGTCATGCTTGGCACCCGCCTCCTCCAGCTGCTTGAGTTCCTCCCGAGCCTTCGTGAAGCTCCCCTCAAGATCGGCCGAATGTTTGCAAGTGGATTCCAACTCCTTTTGGGAGGATTCCAGCTCTGCCTCAAGGGTTTGCACCCGAGCGACAGCATCAGCTTTCTCGGCCTTCAGGCGGGTAATTTCATATACAGAACGATGAATACAGCTAAAGCAACTTTCACGATCAACAGAATTAGGAAAGACATGAAAAGGTGGAATAACTTACCTTGAAGGGAGCGGCCGTCCTCGACGAGCCGGTCGCGATCTACCCTAAGGGAGGCGCAATCCGCTTCAGCTGAAAGCCCTCGACGACCCATAGCAGCAAGGGAGTCCAGGATAGTTTGCAAAAAGCCCAAGTCAGATAATTCAAGTTAAGGAAAAAGTCACTTGAGCCTATACACGACTGTACACAGTCGAGTATAGCCTCGGGGGCTACTCCCATCGGGAGCACTGCCGTGCACCCGATAGAATTGAAGAAAAACAAAGAAGAGAGAAATTTCGACTGGAGCCCGTAGCCAACTGCAAGCAGTCAACTACAGCCTTGGGGGCTACTCCCATCGAGAGAACTGTCGTGCACCCGATAAAAACTTTCGAGCAAGCAAAGCAAAGATGCGAGAAAACGAATAAACTTACTTGGCCCTGGGCAGTAGACAAAGAAACTGCCGAGCTACCCAAAACTTCCTTATTCGTAGAAGCTCCAGCCGCAAAGCCAGGCAGCCCATACTCAGGAGTTGCGGCTGCCCTCAAGGGACTTGGAGATCTGGGGGCGGCCTCTGCGGCTTGAACTTCATCCACGGTTGCTTATTTTCTCTTTACAGTGGGAATCGAAGAAGCATACCGGCCAGGGCTGATGGTTGTGAGGCTGCTGTTGAAGAAAGATTCGGATAAAGACCCATAATAGAAAGAAGACTTGCAATTAAGGAACAGAGCGCAAGAAAAACTTACTCATCCTCGTTGTCATCGTCCAGGACGTCCACGTTCCAGGCGGTTGGAACCTTTGATTTGCGGCCTAGAGGAGGAAGCACATTGAGAGGAGGCACCTCAAGAGGCTCGTCCGCCTTGGTGGACTTGTCGCCCGAGGAACTACCCTTGGAAGTGACTTCGTCTTCATCAGGCCTACATCGCTTACGGTGAAGGAGCTGCTCGCTATCCGACTCCTCCTTGTCGTCCATGTATTCATGGTCAGAGCTTAAGTCGGCCTCTGAGACGCTGGTTTCGAGAGGAGCTTCAACATTACTGGCTAGAAGATTGGATGCATCTTCCACGGTAATGGGCGGGTAGCACGTCACCACATTCAAGATCTGTGAAGATAGAAAAGGAAGAAAAGAAAAGAATCTCAATCGATGAAAATTCAGACTAGAAGAAACAAAAGAAGAACCATAAAGAAACTCACCTCGGCTGGGGGAGGTTTTGAAGCCTCGAATGGCTCGAGGGAACAAGCTGAGAAGGCATCTCCTTTTTTCATCTTGGTGATGGACGTGATCTTCTTATCGAACTCGGCATTCGAGAGAATGTCTTCGCAGACACGGCTCGTGTCTTGAGCGCCCTGGTACTCCCACATGGTGGACGGCCTCTCCTGAAGGGGCTGGATCCTCCGCCGAAGGAACACACTCGCCAGGTGTATCCCATTCAACGGAACCCCCATCGCCTTGTCGCGGAAGTTCGCCACCTTCGCGAGTAGGGAGAAACGACCCTGCTGTCTTCAGTGGTGAGCTTGTGCGCCCAGGATTTTCTCCGCTTCAGAATGGCGAATGGGTGGAACTCAGGAGCTCCACCCGCGCTGCTGTCGACGACGTAGAACCATTTCTTCCGCCATCCTTGCGCCGAGTCGACGAAATACATCTCCATGTAGGGGATGTCCGTCCTCGCCTGGATCCCGAAGCCCCCGGTGCGCAGCAGCTCCCCCAGCGTCTCGTCTGGTCGCGATTTCTCCCGAAAGATTTGCACCTTGAAAAGGGCCTACCAGAGGCCCCAGTGCGGGCGAATACCCAGGAAGCACTCGCAAAGCACGATAAAGCACGATATGTGCTGAATTCCGTTTGGAGGCAGGTCGTGCAGCTGTATGCCGTAGACATACAACAACCCGAGAAGAAAAGGATGGAGGGGAAGAGAAAGACCGCGCGAGACGTGCTCAATGAAGAACACGCGCTCGTTCGCGTGAGGGTTGGGTACCTCTTCCTTCTTGGACAAGCGCACACGCTTGTCGGTATCTTGTGGAAGCACCCCTTCTCGTTGCATCTTGGTGGTGCTCTTTCTGGTGGTGTTGGCGGCGCGGCAATCACCCATTTTCACGGCGGGTGGTGCAGAAGCATATCCAGCCTCCTTCGAAGACGACGCAGCGGCGCTGCGCTTCTTTCCTCCCGCCATTGGAGCGCAATGGTGCTTGCATGAGAACAGGTGTGCGCAAGGGGGAAGAAGAGGAGCAAATGGCCAGAAGATTTACCCATCTCCTAAGAGCTACTACTTATACATAGGCTGCGCTGATCCAGACCGTGGATTTGGCAACATGGCACCCATCGCGGCCTCCACGCGTGAAGCGGAAGCGAAGCGGCGCGGGCGGTTACTCTGGCATGATCTTTACCAAAGATCGTGTGCATTTACAGCGCGTGGCCTGCGGAAAACCCGGATGCGACCTATCGTTTCCGGTCAAAAGCTGACAAAGTGGGCCAGCGTGCTCTGCTTCGCTCCGTCACGTCCCATCGGGAGGAGTCAGAATAGACGGGTACGTAGTGACATCACTGTGTACCTCATCAAGACACAAAAACTCTTTCGCATAAGCTCCATAACACGAAATTTCTTTCGTATGGGCACATCAAAACGCGAAATTTCTTTCACACAAGCTCCCTAAACACGAAATTTCTTTCGTATGAGCGGCTCAAGACGCGAAAATTCTTTCGCATAAGCTCCCTAACACGAAATTTCTTTCATATGGGTACATCAAAACGCGAAATCTCTTTCGCACAAACTCCCTGGCACGAAATTTCTTTCGTATGGGTATGTAAAGGCGCAAAAATTTCTTTTGCATAAGTCCCTAGACACGAAAACTATTTCGTATGGGCAAGGCGAAGACAACTTTATTACAAACGCAAAAATCTCTTTTTGCACAAGTACAACAAAGGAAAGAGATCTCTTCACTCGAAGATTCACAAGAAGGCAATCAAAGAAAAATCGCGAGTACGCGGCTCCCGCTACTCTTTCACACGATTTATCTACACATCTATATCCTGGATCGTTCGGCCGACTAGGCACATCCGGATGCCGTACTCTTTCGAGTACGAAGGTAAGACCCAAAGATCTCTCTTGTGGGCCTGGAATCGCACTCAAGCTGCCTCCTCCGGTAAATTGTCGTGTCAACAACACGAAGAAAATCCTAGCGGACGCGTCGGGTACCCCTATAGGTTAAGTTCGACTCGGTAAGACCTCGACGGCCTAGTCGAAACGATCAGCTCACCGGATTCGAGTCGGAGGTCTCGAGTCTGTGTAGGCCAGAACCTTTTTTGCCCCAGATGCAATTAATTGGCCTTGAGCTTTTGGGAGAGCCAAGCGATTGAGCCACATCCTTCTGCGAAAATAGCCAGTACGCATGCACACATATTGCCTGATGCTCGAGTACGAGAAGCGCGTCGCACACAGGGTATACGCCCTCCAAATTCAAGTGATTGAAACAATCAATCGAAAGAAATCAAGACGAACTTTGAGTGTCCACCCGACAGATTCTCAATCGAGTAAACACTCAGGGGCTACTGACGAGGGGATGAGTCCTGGACCTATCGGGTGAGGCTACCCGGTCCAAGGCCCAAGACCTAAGCCCAAGGAAAGGTGACACCAACAGTTATAGAAGGCCCAATCGAAGGCGCACCCGCGAAGCCTTGCAGGTCAAGAAGGAAACTTGTAACCGACCTAAGCTAGGGTTTGTAACCCCCAAGGGTACGGTTTGAGACTTGGCTACCTATATAAGGCCAGGAGAACCACCAAGAGGGGGATCCAAGCAATCACCCACCACCAAAGCCTTGAACTCGAGATCATACTCTCGATTCGAGCACCCCCATTGTAACCGATCTATTGATAATATAGATCGACAGAGCAGGAGTAAGGGTTTTACCTCTACGAGGGCCCCGAACCTGGGTAAATCTTGCCCCCTGTTAGCCGACGATCGTCACCAGCGCCTACATGTTCTCCTAATCGAAACCCTACCGGTTCACCTGAGGGACTTGTTGAGATGACTATTCGACAAGGGGTGTGGAATTGATTAAGTTGAGTTTGAAGTTGTTCATGTAACTCTTTGAGGGTAGAGTGTTGACTCTCCAAGGCCTTGTGAGCCTTGGTGAGCTTTTCAAACTCCTCAATTAGTTTATCATGACCAACCCCAAACTCAACCTTATCCTTTTTAGCCTTTTTATATTTAGCAATTGCAAGGTCACGTTCTTTAGTGATAGTAGAGACAAGTTCATTATGTGACTCTTCAATAGAATCAAGTTCCTCTTCAAGATAAACTCTACCATTATGCTCTTCCTCAAGAGTCATGGAGAGAGATGCTATTTCATCTACATCCCTCCTTTCAATATCACCTTTCTTCTCAAGAGCTCCATGGGCCTCTCCCAATTGGCTCATGAGGTGATCAAATTACTTCTTGGTCTCACCTTGCATGTTAGACATAAAATGTTCCAAAGAGGCAATTTCATCTTCTACTCTAAGACTAGCATGGTTTACCAATTCATTTGGGGTCTTGGAGTAGGGAGAAGGTGATACCTCCGAGGCCTTAGCCATGAAGCACTTGGCATTGGATTGAGGATGATTATCATTGGGGGATTCAAGGAGTGGTGAAGATGATGGAGTTGTAGCAATAGCAAGAGCGGCCACTTCACTTGTGGTTTCTTCTTATTCATCATTTCCGGAATCATACTCCTCTTCAGTCACGAGCACAATATTGGTGGGAGTCTTCTTGTTGAAGGGGTTCCTCTTGAAATGAGACTTCTTGTACTCAACCATGGACTTTTCCGTGCGAATGAGCTTGCCACCATGATGTTCTCAATTCTCAAAGGGGCACTCCACAATGAAATGGTGCTTATCTTGACAATTGAAGCAAGACCTCACCCTTTGAGTCCCTTCATTGCCATAGCGAGACTTGGTCTTCTCCTCAACATATGCCTTGGCCTTGGATGGATTCTTCCAAAAAAATTGCACGGTAAGAGCAATGAAATCTTTGAGCACAGGGTCATACTATTGATCCTTCAACGGATCCAAGTCCTCAAAGCAATCTTCTTCGTCTCAACATCCCTTGACACAACCTTGGCCTTCAAAGAAACCGAGGCTCCTCTGTGCATTCCTAGAGCTCTAGCACGGTTGTCAAGAGCATTTTTGGTTTGCACTTGATAGGAGCACACTTCTTGCATCACTTGGGTTGAGATCAAAGAAGCAAAGTCATGTCTTCCTTGAATGCTCTTCAAGTCCGCGGGCTCAAAAGGAAAGAGAGCAATCATGTACATCCTTTTGATCCAAGCATCATCAATATACTTGGCACCGACATTGTTGAATGAGGTGGCAAGAGTCTTGAGCCTTTGGTACATGTCTTCATGGCTCTCACCATCATGCATATAGAATCCTTCGGCCTCATTGCTCAAGGCATCATACCTATTCCTTTGCATGCTCTCATTTCCCACAAACATGACGACAAGAGCATCCCATGTTTCCTTGGCGGTGGAATATTGTTGAAGATGAGGCATGTGGTTACGACCCACGGATTGTTGAATGATGGACAAGGCGGTGTAGTTGAGTTGACAATCTACGACTTCTCTTCTTGTCAAGTTCTTGGGGTCATGTGGCTTGTATCCATCTCGAGTGACCCTCCAAAGTTCTATACAAGAAGAGTTCAAGTGAGTTTCCATGTAATATTTCCAGTCACCAAAAGAATGTGCATCAATTTTAGGAGGTTCTCCTCTAGGAATTATATGGGGATGTGGGACGGGAGGATCGGGAAAATAGTGTCCTTCGACGACGTGTAATTCTCCTTTTCCTTCCGTACCCTTATCGGTGGAGTTCTTAGCGGAAGCATCTTTAGTTGGTTTACCATTTTCCCCATTCTTGGCACCCTCCGGTGGTTCAACCGTAGGGGTTGAAGTGGAGGCCTCCGTTTCCTTGGCTTTCATAAGTTGCAACACGAGTGTTTGCAACTCATCAATTTTGCCCTCCATAGATGAGGTCAAGGAATTTTTCAACTCCTTGAGATCATCTATAGTGACTTGCGCCACGGAAATGGTGAGTTCCGGATCATCGGCCATACTAAACTCTTAGGCGGTTAAGCCCGATAAAAGAGCCGAGGATCTGGTACCAATTGAACGGATAACAAGGGCAGCTAGAGGGGGGAGGGGTGAATAGGTGCTATGACCAATTTTATTTTTTCTTCAAGGTTAGGCTTGACACAAAGGTAAACTCTCTAGATAATGCAACTACGATGAATTTACCTATACGACAAGAACAATGATAAACACAATACAAGCACGAGTAAAGTATAAGGGAACGAGATAACCGATAGGAAGCATGCGGAGACACGATTTATTCCCGATTTCCTCCTTGTTAAGGGAGTACGTCTCATTGGAGGGGTGTGAGGTCGCCACAAAGGCCTACTCAACGCCACAAAGGCCTCACCCTATTCTCCGATGAACCCCGCCACAAAGGCCTAGTCCACCTTCTACTATTGATCCCCTTTGAGGCGGGAATCGAATCCTTTACAAACAAGCTTCGGGCACACACCCACAACCAAATTGGGGGCTCCCAACAATCACCAATCACCAACAAGTGTAGCAATGGAGTCTAGGTTTCTCACAAGAAACCCTAGACTCAAATCCCTCTAGAGAATGAGGGGAAATGAAGGATGGCTCGGTGAACATGGAGGGATTGGGAGATATCTAGCTTTTGGAGGCTCAATAAATGCTGGACTTCAATGCTTTTCGAGCTACCCCTTGGGGAAGAAGGGGACATGGGGTATTTATAGCCCCCTCGTCACAACTAGCAGTTTGACCCTTTTTTATGCCTGGCGGTACTACCGCTGGGGCCAGGGGTACTACAGCTCACTCGCAACCAGCACGGTACCGAGGGGTCCCAGCCAAAGGACGTGGGCGGTACTACCACGGAAGTACCATAGTACTTCCAGCGGCGATACTACCGCTAGGCCCACCGGTACTACCATTGTCCATGAATTCGAAATAAGTCAAAGTGGCTGGCACTAGTACTAGGGCACTACCGCTCTAATACCGTAAAGGTTACCGTGAGCAAAACTTCTTTAGCGGTACTTTGACCGGTACTGCCAGCGGTACTTCCGCTTCCTAGAAGAAGCGGTACTACCGCTGGCGCTAGCGGTACTACCGCCACGGGAAGTGCTCCTAAGTACCAGCGGTACTACTGGACCAGTACCACTGAAGTACCGCTGGATGCAGTAGCCATTTTCATACTGGCGGTACTTCTGGCGGTACTACCAACGGTACTACCGCTCGCTGGAGGGAGCGGTACTACCGCTGATGCGTCCGGTACTAACGCTGGACAGAGACGATTTTGGTGGCTTTGGCATTCAACACTCTTTCTTTTTGCGTTGAAATGATGTTTCCTGAAATAAGTTAAACGCAAGGTTAGAAACTTAATGGTGTTGTTATCAACTCCAAAACACATGAGATCAAATGTAAAGATGCACTTTAAGAGGGCGGGTATTTGGCCAAAAATTCCGCCCAAAATCTCCGGGTGTGTCCAGAGAACGGACACAAGGGGATTTTGGTCGAGTTTCTGGTCAAATATCGAACAACGTAAATTTTCGGGCCAGAAGACGGAATATTCCGGCCTCCGGATATTTGGCCCGGAAAATTCCGCACCAAATTTTCGTCCGTGTCCAGAGAGCGGGCACGTAGGAAATTGGGGAATTTTCAGTGGCAAAGATTAGGTGGCCGGAAATTTCCGGGCCCTGAGCCGGAATTTCCGGGCTCCCAAAAAGAAGTGTTTCGCAAAGTGATGGAAAGACAAGACATGAGCCACCAAAACACCAAAAACAAAAACATTGCAACAAAAACCCAAATAAAAACAAAAAAAACAAAAGATGCAACCAACATATTGAAGAGAAAATGTTGGTGGCCGAAGCCACCGTGTTTGAGTATATGCCAAGGAGCCGTGAAGATATATATTGAGCCCAAAAGCATGACTCACATTGAAGCACAATGAGTCATAAAATGACTAGGTATGCATGAAGTTTTGATTTGCGCATGATAGGATGAGTGTTGGCTCATGAATTGAAATACGCTCCCCCTATGTCCATGCCTACATCCAAACCTAATAGCACGTGTAATGAAGGTATCTATGCAAGGTATCAAGTGAAGTTAGACGAACCGATGACATTTAGTCCATTCCTCAAACCCCGAAATCTTGGTTCATCAAGGGCCTTCGTGAAGATGTCCGCAAGTTGATCCTTGGTCGACACATAAGAGAGATCAATATCGCCCTTCTCAACGTGATCCCGAATGAAATGATGTCGAATCTCAATGTGCTTCGTCTTGGAGTGAATGACGGGGCTGTGGGCAATCTTGATGGCACTCTCATTATCGCACAAGAGAGGTACCTTGTCGAAGTCGATACCATAATCTCGCAAAGTTTGCCGCATCCATAGCAATTGAGCACAACAACTCACCGCGGAGATGTACTCGGCCTCGATGGTGGAGAGAGCGATACAATTTTGCCTCTTGGAAGACCAACATACCAAAGAGAGACCAAGAAATTGGCAACCCCCGGATGTAGACCTCCTATCCGTCTTCTCTCCCACATAGTCCGCATCCGAGTACCCAATGAGCTGAAAACTTGAACCCTTGGGATACCAAAGACCAAAGTTTGGGGTATGAACTAGATAGCGAAATATTCGTTTAACCGCTTGAAAATGACTTTGCCTCGGAGAGGCTTGAAACCTTGCACATTTACCTACACTATACATGAGATCGGGTCTAGATGCACAAAGGTAGAGCAATGGGCCAATTATGGAGCGGTATACCCTTTGATCTACCTCTTTACCATTCTGATCGGGTTTCAAGTCAAGGGTTGTGGACATTGGGGTCTTCATAGGATTGGCATCATGCATGTTGAACCGTTTGAGAATGTCTTCTGTATACTTGGCTTGCTTGATGAAAGTGCCTTCGGTGTGTTGCTTGATTTCAAATCCAAGGAAGGATTCCAACTCACCCATCATGGACATATCAAACCTATCCGTCATAAGCTTGCAAAACTCTTCACTGAACTTGGTGTTAGTAGACCCAAAAATGATACCATCCACATAGAGTTGGCATATGGAGAGGCCACCTCCAACCTTCTTGGTAAAAAGGGTGGGATCAATTAAACCAACATTGAACCCACAATCCACTAAAAACTCTTTAAGGTGCTTGTACCATGCACGTGCAGCTTGTTTAAGTCCATAGAACGCCTTATCGAGATTGTAGACATAATCGTGGTGGTTGGGATCCTCGAAACCCGGAGGTTGCTTGACATATACTAACTCACTAATAGGACCATTTAGGAAAGCACTTTTAACATCCATTTGTTGTAGTTTGAAATTATGATGATAAGCATATGCAATCAAGATACAAATTGATTCAAGACGAGCTACGGGAGAGAAAGTTTCACCAAAATCGACGCCTTCGACTTGAGAGAAACCTTGAGCCACCAATCTCGCCTTGTTGCGAATGAAGATGCCATATTTATCTCTTCTTGTTGTTGAACACCCATTTGGTGCCAATAACGTTCTTGCAATCCTTGGGCCTTGGTACTAACTTCCATACTTTGTTGCGCTCGAAGTTGTTGAGTTCATCATGCATGGCCTCAAGCCAATTTTGATCTTCAGGAGCTTCATAGACTTTTTTGGGCTCAATGTGAGAGACGAAAGCATGTGCCTTGCTAAAATCCTCCAATTTCCTCCTTGTGACTACCCTTCCTCGAACTTGTCCAAGGATCATGTCCTCCATATGACCAGCACGCTCAAGATTTTCTAACCTTCTCTTTTCTCTACGCACTAGCATCTCCTCCAAAGTCTCCTTGGATATGGCTTCAGCATCACCTTCATCATCAGAGTCATGTCCAGCTTGATCATGGCCTTGTTCATCGATGGGATATGGATCACTTATTGGTTGAGTTATTTAACCAACATGAGAGTCTTGTTCTTGCCCTTCATTGTTAGCTTGGCCTTGATTGATAGCTTGGCCTTGATCATTATCTTGGCCTTGATTGATAGAGTGATCTTGATCATTAGCTTGGCCTTGGTTATTAGCTTGAGGGCTTGGTGCATCTTGTTTGGTATCTTGTGTATCAATGGGTGTAGTCAATGGCTCCACTTGAGTAGAGCATAGTCCTTCTCCCTCCGTCATCCGGTAACCCTCAATGGGGATTATTTCACTAATCCCCATTCTTCTTATGACGATGGGAGGAATTGCATCTCCTACAACACCATGATCTATACGCCCCCCTGGGACCCATTATACTCATCAAACACCACGTCTATAGCTTCTTCAACTTGTCCAGTGGACTTGTTGCAGACTCTATAGGCGTGAGCATTTGTGGCATAACCAACAAACATACCCTCATAAGATTTGGTCTTGAATTTTGACAAACTTTTACCTCTCTTACGAATGAAGCATTTGCACCCAAAGACCTTAAAGTATGATACATCCGGCTTCTTGCCCGTGGTAATCTCATAAGGATTCTTGTTCATGTTCTTGTGGAGATACAACCGGTTGCTAGCATGTCAAGCGGTGGAGACGGCCTCAGCCCAAAAATTGTAAGGAGAAGAGAAATCCAGAATCATGGTCCTTTCCGCATCCATTAGTGTCCGGTTCTTCCTCTCTGCTACACCATTTTTTGAGGGGTATAGGGAGTGTAATATTTATGAGAAATCCCCTCTTCACTAAGAAATCCCTCCACGGTGTATTTCTTGAATTCGGAGCCATTATCACTCTAGATTTCCATGATTCTTGCATTATGTTGGCGCTCCACCAATGTGATGAACTCGATGTCTCTCTTTTGAGTCTCACTCTTCCTCTTGAAAAAATACACCCAACAATATCCTGAATAATCATCCACAATCACCAAGCAAAACTTCTTTCCTCCAAGACTATCATAATATAATGGACCAAAAAGATCCAAATGAATAAGATGAAGAACTCTTGAACTGGTGATGGTGGTCTTGGTGGGGTGAGATTCTCCATGTTGCTTTCCAAGACGCAAGAGCTACACACGAGACCTTTGGCAAACTTAGCATTCGTTAGTACTAGAACATGATTTCCACTTTGGAGGTCATGCAACGTCCTCATATTGGTGTGGGCTAACCGTCGATGCCATAGCTAACCCACATCAATTTTAGCCATTAGGCATGTCGCGGAACACGTGTCTACTTTAGAGAAGTCCACTACATATATGCCGTTCTCGACATGCCCAACAAAAGCTACTTTAAGAGTCGTTTCCCAAGTGAAAATCACATTCTCCTTATTAAAGAAGGAGGTAAAGCCATAATTTGCAAATTGAAGGACCGACATGAGATTGTAACCAAGTGACTCAACAAGGAGAACATTCTCAATTGATAAATCATTTGAGATAGCTACCTTGCCTCATCCCAATACCTTTAGCTCAGAGTTATCACCAATAGTGACGCAATTGAGATGAGGTGAAGGAGGATTAAGATCACTCATTACTTCCTTTCTTCCGGTCATATGTTGGGATGCACCACTATCCACCGTTCGTTTTTCTGACCACTTCCCTACAAGAGATTACTATCTTGATTTAGGTACCCATCATTCAATGGGTCCTGTTTTGTTAGCAACAAGGGTATTTGGAACCAAAATAATACAATGATAATCATCACCATATGAAGCAACAACATATTTAGCATATACATGACCATCTCTAGATTTCATAAGAACATAAGATGGGTTGTATTTTTCGGCAAAGTCATTGTGAGTGGCGCTCCCCCCTGGAGGTCTCACCACCCACAATGGTGTTCATTTCCTTCTCTTTGGTCACCTCTCCTTCTTTCACAAAGTTTACTTCTTGTTAAGGATAAGTGACCTTCTTCTTGTTCTTATTCCTTGACTTGGCAACATAGCCAATTCCCTCCTTTCCATTCTTTACTCTTTGAGGGATCATCACCTCATTGAGAGTCTTCTCATCACCTACAAGATTAGTTGCACCCCAAGAGTTTCTAGGTAAAGAACTAAGCTAGTATATGAAGAAGACATGACTTTCTTATTAGATTGTTGATCTAAAAGATTGTCACGAGACTTGGTTAACTTGTCATGAATTTCTTTAAGAGACATGAACTCCTTTTCTAGTTTTTCATGACGAGCAAGAAGTTCCTCGTGAGAAGTTCCTAGCTTCAACTCTTCATTTTCAAGGGTTTTAACAAGAGCAAGAGATCGTTCATTATCCTTCCTAAGCTTGGAAACACTCATAGGAAAAGTATCTTCAAGACTAGATAGTTTCTCCTCAAGAGAGGCTCTAATGGAGCTCTCATTTTCAAGAGCCTTTTCAAGCTCTTTGTCATTGCAAGAGTGACCTCCATGGCTTTCCAAGGTCATGATAATTTCGTCCTTTTCATCTACAAGAGAGCTAGCATCATCAAGTTGCAACAAAAGGGCATTCATTTTCTCTTTAGTCTCACCTTTGAGGCTATCCAACCAAATGCCTAGTTCTTTTCCCTCACTATATTCCTCACAAGCATTTTCAACACAATCGAATAATGTAGGAGGATTAGTGACAATGGTTTTGGAGTTGGGAGAGCATACCGAAGTGGCTTTTGCCATAAGACATGTAGGTCAGATAGGCGCATTCTCATTGGGGGACACTACAAGAAATATGTTGATACATGACCCTTTTATAATGACCATGGATGAACTAGTCATAAATCCATGACCATTTTTTATTTGTTGGTCATGACATGTTTGGGAGGGACTAAACCCATGACTTTTTCGGCAAAAAAGTCATGATTTTCTTTAACAAGATGGTCATAGAACATGATACTTGGTGTATGACCTTTTTTTTTGCTTAACTAAGACCAATTGAATTGGTCATGAGTTTGTTGATTGTGATTTTCGCCAACATGTCATATCCACGTGTCAATTTTTGCCTACGTGTCATGTTCACGTGTCAATTTTTGCCTACGTGTCAATTTTGACTATGTGTCATGCACATTTGTTCATTTCAACCTCGTGTCACGTTCACTGTCCAATGACACATGTAGGCCCAGCCAAATTGACACGTGGGACACACTACCCTGACCAACGGGGCCCACAAGTGACCAGGTAGGCTCCACACCTGTCAGGGAGGCACTGTCCATCCGGCTGAAATAATGTGGAAAAGAAATAAAATAGGGGACACCCAGGGATCGAACCCTGCTCTCCCACGAGAGCAACACACTCCGTAACCACCAAGGCCAAGATCCATTCGTGATACATAGTGAGCGCAATGCAATTTATACACTTGTTCGGTCGGCCTGGGTTGGATTGCTGGGCCAAAGCCCACTTCCAGTAATGAGAATGGGCCGATCAGCCTGGGTTCGATAGCATAGGCTAGCTCGGGCT
Source organism: Alopecurus myosuroides (assembly GCA_028641055.1). NCBI lineage: Eukaryota > Viridiplantae > Streptophyta > Magnoliopsida > Poales > Poaceae > Alopecurus > Alopecurus myosuroides. The sequence continues at coordinate 287,876,353 of CM054060.1, read as the reverse complement.
GGTTCTGTTATTTTTTTTTCCTTTATCTGTTTTCTTTTATAATTTTTGATTTTGAACTCCAATTTTATCTAAATAAAATTTGGTTTTGTCCCCTGTCATTATATGCTATTAGGGTCTTTTGTAGTCAACATAAAATACAAACTACTAATAAGTTTATGCATTGAATTATACATTTTCTTGGATAATTTAAAATAATAAAATTTGTTTGCCGATTTTGAAATACGGTCAAAATGGTTTAGATGATAGCTCATTTTTTGAACACTTTTTTCGAGATAACTTCCGTATTCTAATTTTATTATTATTTATGGATACTAGATCACTTATTATAACACCACGCGAAGGTCTTGCATCGTTTCGAGTTTTTTTGAATTTTCTGAAATTTTCTAAGCTGGTTTGGGAAAACAATCAAAACGGGGGACATGACCGTTCGTACCTAGGTGCTGAATCTTGATGAACTTTTGGTGTATCTATGTTGAAATAGGTACTTGGGTACCTAAAAATGATTTTTGCAAAAAATAAAGAGAAAACTACAAGTCACCTGTAGTTCAAATTTGGCCCGGTTTCAGCAGAATCGGCTGAAATTTGTCTTTTTCGAAAGAGGTGTATTTTGAGCTATTGAGAGGAAGTAAATTTGTTATTTATAGATAAAATATGACATAATATATTTAGAATTTTACTTTGTACATTTTTGCAACATATTTTGTGTATGTGCTTCACAAAAAACCAAGTTTTGACATTCCGGAAATGGAAAAAGGTATTTTTATTCAACGGAAAATAAATTTTCTTCGTGAACATTGTTAGTTGTACCAATATGCATATTTGTGTGTAATATGGTCAGATTTAAACAAACTATGCCATGGATGTGGCCATAACACCCGTCATTTGGACCGAAAGCCATGAATCTTCGTAGGAGATAGCTCATTTCTGTGAACACATTTTCAACCAAATTGTCGTATTCCAGGTTTATTATTTTTTGTGGATACTAGGACATAGATAATAACACCACGAGAAGGTCTTGCATCGTTTCGAGTTTTTTTGAATTTTCTGGAATTTTCTAAGCCGGTTTCGGAAAATGGTCAAAACAGGGAACATGACCGTTCGTACGTAGTGCTGAATCTTGATCAACTCTTGGTGTATCTATGTTGAAATACGTACTTGGGTACCTAAAAATTACTTTTGCAAAAAATAAAGAGAAAACTATGAGGCACCTGTAGTTCAAATTTGGCCATGTTTCAACGGAATCGGCTGAAATTTGTCTTTTTCGAAAGAGGTGTATTTTGAGCTATTCAGAGGTAGTAAATTTTTTATTTGTAGATCAAATATGACATAATATATTTAGAATTTTACTTTGTACATTTTTGCAACATATTTTTGGTAGGTGCTTCACAAAAAAAACCAAGTTTTGACACTCCGGATATGGAAAATGGTACTTTTATTCAACGAAAAATAAAACTTTCTTCATGAACATTGTTAGTTGTACCAATATGCATCTTTGTGTGGAATATGGTCAGATTTAAACGAACTATGCCATGGATGTGGGCATAACACCCGTCATTTGGACCGAAAGCCATGAATCTTTGTAGGAGATAGCTCATTTCTGTGAACACATTTTCAACCAAAGTGTCGTATTCCAAGTTTATTATTTTTCGTGGATGGTAGGACATAGATAATAACACCAGGCGAAGGTCTTGCATCGTTTCGAGTTTTTTTGAATTTTCTGGAATTTGCTAAGCCGGTTTCGGGAAACGGTCAAAACGGGGGACATGACCGTTCGTACCTAGGTGTTGAATATTGATGAACTCTTCGTGTATCTATGTTGAAATAGGTACTTGGGTACCTAAAAATGATTTTTTTCAAAAAATAAAGAGAAAACTACGAGGCACATGTAGTTCAAATTTGGCCCGGTTTCAGCTGAATCGGTTGAAATTTGTCTTTTTCGAAAGAGGTGTATTTTTAGCTATTGATAGGTAGTAAATTTGTTATTTGTAGATCAAATATGACATAATATATTTAGAATTTTACTTTGTAAACTTTTGCAACATATTTTTGGTAGCTGCTTCACAAAAAAAACCAGTTTTGACACTCCGGAAATGGAAAATGGTATTTTTACTCAACGAAAAATAAAACTTTCTTTGTGAACATTGTTAGTTGTACCAATATGCATCTTTGTGTGGAATATGGTCATATTTAAACAAACTATGCCATGGATGTGGCCATAACACCCGTCATTTGGACCGAAAGCCATGAATCTTCGTAGGAGATAGCTCATTTCTGTGAACACATTTTCAACCAAATTGTCGTATTCCAAGTATATTATTTTTGGTGGATACTAGGACATAGATAATAACTCCACGAGAAGGTCTTGCATCGTTTCGAGTTTTTTTGAATTTTCTGGAATTTTCTAAGCCGGTTTCGGAAAACGGTCAAAACAGGGAACATGACTGTTCGTACCTAGTGCTGAATCTTGATGAACTCCTGGTGTATCTATGTTGAAATAGGTACTTGGGTACCTAAAAATGATTTTTTCAAAAAATAAAGAGAAAACTACGAGGCACCTGTAGTTCAAATTTGGCCCGGTTTCAGCGGAATCGGCAAAAATTTGTCTTTTTCAAAAGAGGTGTATTTTTAGCTATTGAGAGGTAGTAAATTTGTTATTAGTAGATAAAATATGACATAATATATTTATAATTTTACTTTGTACAATTCTGTAACATATTTTCGGTAGGTGCTTCACAAAAAAACCAGTTTTGACACTCCGGAAATGGAAAATGATGTTTTTATTCAAAGAAAAATAAAACTTTCTTCGTGAACATTGTTAGTTGTACCAATATGCATCTTTGTGTGGAACATGGTCAGATTTAAACAAACTATGCCATGGATGTGGCCATAACACCCGTCATTTGGACCGAAAGCCATGAATCTTCGTAGGAGATAGCTCATTTCTGTGAACACATTTTCAACCAAATTGTCGTATTCCAAGTATATTATTTTTGGTGGATACTAGGACATAGATAATAACACCACGCGAAGGTCTTGCATCGTTTCGATTTTTTTCATAATTTTCTGGAATTTGCTAAGCCGGTTTCGGGAAACGGTCAAAACGGGGGACATGACCGTTCGTACCTAGGTGTTGAATCTTTATGAACTATTGGTGTATCTATGTTGAAATAGGTACTTGGGTACCTAAAAATGATTTTTTCAAAAAATAAATAGAAAACTACGAGGCACCTGTAGTTCAAATTTGGCCCGGTTTCAACTGAATCGGCTGAAATTTGTCTTTTTCAAAAGAGGTGTATTTTGAGCTATTGAGAGGTAGTAAATTTGTTATTTCTAGATCAAATATGACATAATATATTTAGAATTTTACTTTCTACAATTCTGTAACATATTTTCGGTAGGTGCTTCACAAAAAAACCCAGTTTTGACACTCCGGAAATGGAAAATGATGTTTTTATTCAAAGAAAAATAAAACTTTCTTCGTGGACATTGTTAGTTGTTCCAATATGCATCTTTGTGTGGAATATGGTCACATTTAAACAAACTATGCCATGGATGTGGCCATAACACCCGTCATTTGGACCGAAAGCCATGAATCTTCGTAGGAGATATCTCATTTCTGTGAACACCTTTTCAACCCAATTGCCAGATTCCAAGTTTATTATTTTTGGTGGATACTAGGACATATATAATAACACCACACGAAGGTCTTGCAGCATTGCGATTTTTTTTTTAATTTTCTAGAATTTTCTAAACCGGTTTCAGAAAACGGTCAAAAAGGGGGACATGACCGTTCGTACCTAGGGGTTGAATCTTGATTAACTCTTGGTGTATCTATGTTGAAATAGGTACTTGGGTACCTAAAAATGATTTTTGCAAAAATTAAAGCGAAAACTACGAGGCACCTGTAGTTTAAATTTGGCCCGGTTTCAGTGGAACCCGCAGAAATTTGTCTTTTTCAAAAGAGGCGTATGAAAACATTTTTAGAGGATGCAATTTTGTTATTTGTAGATAAAATATGGTATACTAGCTTTATAATTTTACTTTGTACAATTTTGTGTCATATTTTATGTATGTGCTTCACAAAAATACCCCTTTTTGACACTCCGAAAATGGAAAATGATGTTTTTATTCAAAGAAAAATAAAACTACCGAATAATCTCCAAATATAAATCGACCATGAGATAGAGGAGAGATATTCACGATGGGCGAAAGTGCGGGGACAAGATTCACTGTTCAAAGCCACACAACACATTCCATCATAAGCCCAACTACCGAATAATCTCCAAATATAAATTTTATTTTGTAAATTCACCTTCAAATGCATTTGGAGGCACAAAACATTTATTCCTATTATCCATATTACGTTAAATAGGATTTTACAGATTTTTTGAAAATTATAAATTAGAATTTTGTTTTTTAAATACAATGATCGAGTTAGAAATTTCCCTCCATGGTAAGAGAATACCAAATTCGTCTCCCGCCACATGTAGCGAAATATTTCACACGCCCGCCCGGAAAACCCCATCCGTAACCTAGTTCCCTTCTATTCCCCCTCCTTCCCTTCAGCCGCCGCAGCCTCCTCTCGTCCCGCACCGAGCCAGATCCCACACCGCCTCCTGTCGTCAGATCCCACACCGCACCTCATCGAGCCAGATCCCATCGCCAGATCCGTGCTTCCGACTGCCAGCGACTGCGTCCTCACCCTCGTCCTCACACCTCTACCGATCCATGGTAGAGCGTCCCTCGCGGCGGATGGGTAGGCTTTCCGTGGTCGCGAGGCTGGACGGGGGCCTGGGCAAAGGGGTGCACACCACCAACTACATCGTGCCGCTCGACAAGGCCACCGGGATGACCCGCCCGCTCGTCGAGATCCTCGGGGACCTCAACAAGCGTGTTCCCGACAAGATCATCGACCCGGAGACCAACACCGTACCCTGGTAAGCCAGCAACCAACTCGCTCCCTCCCCTCCCGGCGCCGCTGTATCTCCTCTGTTTGCCCAATTCGATCCCTTCCGCCGGTTCATATCATGGTCCGCTGAGGGGAGGGAGCCACCACCCCTTCCCCCGTCTCGTTTCTTCATAGAAACCATGTCCATGTCCAGACCCCAGCTCCCCACCGGTCCGCAAGTCCAGACTCCCGTGCGAGAAAAGGGGAGGGACGAGACGAGACAGCGCAACGCAGTTGTGCGGTGCGGGGCAGAGGGAATCACGGGCGGCCGGAAGAGGAACAAGGAGCCGAGGAGGAGGAAGAAGGCGAAGGGAGCGCAGAGGTCTTCCCCTTGCTTCTTTCTCCCATGGCGTGGAGCAACTAGGAGGCCAACAAGATGTGAGCTCCCTCCCCCCTCCCCAATCTTCTTCTCTGTTTCTCTCCAATAAAATTGAATCGAAATTTAATTCGGGGGATGTGGAATTTTAGGTGATTTGCTTGCAGGCTGGACGTCCATGGCGGCGCTACCATCCATGACAACCTCCACCGGTGGGGCTTCACTTACGATGGTGCACTGGAGGACTCAAGGTCGTCACCGCCCCTCTGTACTCCCCGCCTCCATGCTCACATCCCGGCAGCGGATGAGGTTCGAGAACCGCACGCTCTCCAAGGTTTAATGGGCGGCCGTGCAAACGCTCGAAGATGCCACCCTCGGCAACATCCAAGGCTTGAGGAGTAAGCCCCCTGCTCCCGCCGCTGTGGATCGGGTTTCGATGGTCGCGGATCTGACGAGGTTTCTGTTTTTCTGGGGTGGTTGCACTCACAGAGCTCGTGATCTGCAATTTCCTGGTCGCCGAACTCCGCCTCAACATCAACACCCCTGGCATGGATGGTAATTTTTGTTCGTCACTAGCACCATTTTGACCGGAAAGTGCCGGATTGATGCGTGCCTCTGGTTCAGAGTAACATGGGCACTGAGTGAAGTTTTGTTTATTTTTTTCTGAGAACATTTGCTGAAAGTTTGTTGCAGTGACTCTGGTTGTTTTGGAGTGTCATTGGTAGTTAATTTTTCTAAGCGCCTCTGTTCATCACTGCAACCCTAAATGAGTGTCCTTGGTTTATGTTGGATCATCTGTATATGTCTAGTAACATACATGCTTGTTATTGAGCTGATTTGCTTGATCTATTTGTGATCTGTTGTCTTTGTGTGCTTATGATGGTCTTGCGTCAGCAGCTAGACAAACAGTCAAATATGCTTGTACAGTTTCAGCTGTTGTATTTGTGTGATAGATATGGATACTAGACAGGACTTGCATCTGGTTACACTAATGTACTCGAGTTTTCTTGCATATATACTCCCGAGCCATATCACAGATGCAATAGATAGAAAATTCCAGCACAGCTGCACTAGTTGGGGACATAGAACAGCAAGGTGTGCTCAACATTTAGCTTTTTGTTTTGGGGTTTCTTAATGTATTCATGCTTTAGTGGTAGTTTGAACTGATGACGATGGTTATTGTGCTCGACATAGAACAACAAGGTGTGCTCGACATTGTTAGTCTGGCTTGGCCCAGTTTATGTATGGCAGTAAATTTGAGGCTGACTATGTTGGGATTGCAGATAATTTTAGCGTCTTTCACATCATTAGGTTGGTTAATGTGCCACAACATCATGGTAAACCAGTAGTTGTTTCTATATAATACTAGTACTTTGTCATCACCTGGTTCACTTCAATTTAATTTGGTGGTGGTTATTAGTGATAGCAAGGGATGAACCGAGACATGATTGTCCTTTTCTTTGGTTGTACCTAAGTATGGGCAGTGTGCAGCTGCAGCACTTCTGATGTTTGGTGATTCATGTCTCCTTATTTTCTGATAGTTGTAGATTGACCTTAAATTTTGTAATCCGAGGAGCAACATAAGCACTTCGCCTATAGTATTTCAGTTCAAAAGAAATATGAGTGGCATCGAGCTTTGTTATGTCGAGAAAATACACCTTAACTGCAACTTTTTCATTTGTTTGTTAGTTGCGGGAATAGATGAGCAAACAATCACCCTTGCATAATATTGCTTTGTCTCGTGCAGGGGTGGGTGAAGCGGCATCGGGGGCTATGCGTTGCGGTTGTCTCTACAGCTACACACAGTAGGGTTACCGACACGTGAGGTTTTAGAGTAGGTAGGACACATAGAGCTTCCTTTTGTTGTTGGTCTCTTGAATATGAGTCGATCTTCAAAACATATTTAGGTTGCTGTCAATGATGACTAGATTGGGCACTCCTACTTCAGCGCTTGTATTTTCTGCTTTCAGTTATGATGATTTACCCCAAAGATTCATTACTAGCTATTTAATCTACTCGTTCACTGCTGTATCAATTACTAGTTTGTTAGTAAATGAATTTGGGAGTTTGGTCAAGTTTGTTATACAAGCCGATGATAATTGGGCACATGGACAAATTATACCAGATTAGGTGCACCTACCTATTAAAATTGTACCATGAACACTTTATATATGTTAGTGTGCTATCTTGATTTTCCTGTTCTCTGTTTATGATACAATTAAGGTTGTTCTCGTGACTTTCAGGGAGCTGCAGCTTTGAGTTCACGGCGATGCTCTCCTCCGACGAGACGGGAGAAGGATTAGGAGCTGGCGCTGTTCCTCAAGATGCACGTCAAGGACAACAACCTGTTGCCGCTCTCTTCCGACGACGACGATGATGCCGGGGACGGGCTGCTGCTGATTGACCCGCTGTCGCGAAAACTAGGATATAGCACATTGCCATCAAGTAAGCTTCTTGTCTTGCTGGCCATGTATGTTATACGCATAAATTTTCTATCACTTGATAAGATGAACGATAGATACTTGTTCTTGTGTGCCTTGTCGCAGCATCTTGTATCTAGACGGCGATATACTTGATCTAGTTGTAGCTGCTTCATCTTGCATAGTACTGCAATCCTTATATTTGATCAGAACAAAACTAATTATCGCTTGTATCTAGAATGGATGATGAATTCTATGTTGTCTGCACAGTTAAATGGCTGTCATTTCTTGGATCGTGGAAACGTTCATTTTCTTGGTGTTCTAGTTTCTCATGCATGATGTTTCCACTTCCAGGTCAATGTGGATCTCTGAAGCTGGAAGAGGAGGGGCGATAAGAACTTCTGCTATTTTTTTATCATCTTAATTTTGTTTTTATGTCTTTGATGTATAGTGTGTGGAACAGTTTTGCTGGGCACTGGGCTCAAAGCATTTTGCGGAGAATAATTTGTAAAGATTTGTACTGCTGAAACAAATGGTTGCAATTATGTGTAATATTATTTTGGGTTTCATAATATTTCATTTGTTCTGAAAATTAATACGAATTGTGCTAGACCTGAGATAGCACGTGGTGATGTAGAAATTAAACACTAACTGGGCCAAGCCTTAGAACATTCTGAATGATGAACAAAATAAAATTATATTGGACCAGTATTTTGGAAATAACAAAAAAAGGTGTGAAAAGGCCATGGCCCATGAAGGAAAAGCCCATACCAAATTTGACCTGGTCCATTTAGCCAGAATAAAACAGGCGTAAAATTATCTCAAAAGGGCCAAAATATTGGGCTTGGCCCGTTTAGAGGAGCTGTGTGGATTGGGCTGAATCTCTTCCATGACCCTTTCAGTTGATCATAATTTTGCCACGTAGGATTGGCCACGTAGGATCTGACGTGGCTATGGCAGGATATCACATGAGTAAATCAATTGGTCATAGGGTTATGACCCCTCTGACTGGGTCATAGAGTCTATGACTATTCCATTCAATTAGTCATTGACGATCAAATAAGACGCTCGGTATGTGACTTTCCATTTTTGGTCAAAAAGGGGTCATGAATGAAACTACGTGACCTTCTAGTGACAAAAAATTGAGGGTCACGTATCAACATATCAACAAAAATTGAAAAAAAATCCTCCAATTGCCTCCTTGTGACTACCCTTCCTCGAACTTGTCCAAGGATCATGTCCTCCGTATGACCGGCACGCTCAAGATTTTCTAGCCTTCTCTTTTCTCTACGCACTAGCATCTCCTCCAAAGTCTCCTTGGATATGGCTTGAGCATCACCTTCATCATTAGAGTCATGTCCAGCTTGATCATGGCCTTGTTCATCGATGAGAGATGGATCACTTATTGGTTGAGTTATTTCACCAACATGAGAGTCTTGTTCTTGTCCTTCATTGTTAGCTTGGCCTTGATTGATAGCTTGGCCTTGATCATTATCTTGGCCTTGATTTATAGAGTGATCTTGATCATTAGCCTGGCCTTGGTTATTAGCTTGAGGGCTTGGTGCATCTTGTTTGGTATCTTGTGTATCAATGGGTGTAGTCAATGGCTCCACTTGAGTAGAGCATAGTCCTTCTCCCTTCGTCATCTGGTAACCCTCAATGGGGATTATTTCACCAATTCCCATTCTTCTTATGACGATGGGAGGAATTGCATCTCCTACAACACCATGATCTATACGCCCCCTTGGGACCCATTAACTCATCAAACACCACGTCTATAGCTTCTTCAACTTGTCCAGTGGACTTGTTGCAGACTCTATAGGCGTGAGCATTTGTGGCATAACCAACAAATGTACCCTCATAAGATTTGGTCTTGAATTTTGACAAACGTTTACCTCTCTTACGAATGAAGCATTTGCACCCAAATACCTTAAAGTATGATACATCCGGCTTCTTGCCCGTGGTAATCTCAGAAGGATTCTTGTTCATGTTCTTGTGGAGATACGACCGGTTGCTAGCATGACAAGCGGTGGAGACGGCCTCGGCCCAAAAATTGTAAGGAGAAGAGAAATCCAGAATCATGGTCCTTTCCGCATCCATTAGTGTCCGTTTCTTCCTCTCTGGTACACCATTTTTTGAGGGGTATAGGGAGTGGAATATTTATGAGAAATCCCCTCTTCACTAAGAAATCCCTCCACGGTGTAGTTCTTGAATTCGGAGCCATTATCACTCTAGATTTCCATGATTCTTGCATTATGTTGGCGCTCCACCAATGTGATGAACTCGATGTCTCTCTTTTGAGTCTCACTCTTCCTCTTGAAGAAATACACCCAACAATATCTTGAATAATCATCCACAATCACCAAACAAAACTTCTTGCCTCCAAGACTATCATAAGATAATGGACCAAAAAGATCCAAATGAATAAGATCAAGAACTCTTGAAGTGGTGATGGTGGTCTTGGTGGGGGTGAGATTCTCCATGTTGCTTTCCAAGCACGCAAGAGCTACTCACGAGACTTTTGGCAAACTTAGCATTCATTAGTCCTAGAACATGATTTCCACTTTGGAGGTCATGCAACGTCCTCATATTGGTGTGGGCTAACCGTCGATGCCATAGCTAACCCACATCAATTTTAGTCATTAGGCATGTCGCGGAACACGTGTCTCCTTTAGTGAAGTCCACTACATATATGTCGTTCTCGACATGCCCAACAAAAGCTACTTTAAGAGTCATTTTCCAAGTGAAAATCACATTCTCCTTATTAAAGAAGGAGGTAAAGCCACAATTTGCAAATTGAAGGACCGACATGAGATTGTAACCAAGGGACTCAACAAGGAGAACATTCTCAATTGATAAATCATTTGAGATAGCTACCTTGCCTCGTCCCAATACCTTTAGCTCGGAGTTATCACCAATAGTGACGCAATTGAGATGAGGTGAAGGAGGATTAAGATCACTCATTACTTCCTTTCTTCCGGTCATATGTTGGGATGCACCACTATCTGCCGTTCGTTTTCCTGACCAGAAGCACTTCCCTACAAGAGATTAGTGTCTTGATTTAGGTACCCATCGTTCAATGGGTCCTCTTTTGTTAGCAACAAGGGTATTTGGAACCAAAATAATCCAATGATAATCATCACCATATGAAGTAACAACATATTTAGCATATACATGACCATGACTAGATTTCATAAGAACATAAGATGGGTTGTATTTTTCGGCAAAGTCATTGTGAGTGGCGCTCCCCCTGGAGGTCTCACCACCCACAATGGTGTTCATTTCCTTCTCTTTGGTCACCTCTCCTTCTTTCACAAAGTTTACTTCTTGTGAAGGATAAGTGACCTTCTTCTTGTTCTTCTTGTTCTTCTTCCTTGACTTGGCAACATAGCCAATTCCCTCCTTTCCATTCTTTACTCTTTGAGGGATCATCACCTCATTGAGAGTCTTCTCATCTCCTACAAGATTAGTTGCACCCCAAGAGTTTCTAGGTAAAGCACTAAGCTAGTAGATGAAGAAGACATGACTTGCTTATTAGATTGTTGATCTAAAATATTGTCACGAGACTTGGTTAACTTGTCATGAATTTCTTTAAGAGACATGAACTCCTTTTCTAGTTTTTCATGACGAGCAAGAAGTTCCTCGTGAGCAGTTCCTAGCTTCAACTCTTCATTTTCAAGGGTTTTAACAAGAGCAAGAGATCATTCATTATCCTTCCTAAGCTTGGAAACACTCATAGCAAAAGTCTCTTCAAGACTAGATAGTTTCTCCTCAAGAGAAGCTCTAATGGAGCTCTCATTTTCAAGAGCCTTTTCAAGCTCTTTGTCATTGCAAGAGTGACCTCCATGGCTTTCCAAGGTCATGATAATTTCTTCCTTTTCATCTACAAGAGATCTAGCATCATCAAGTTGCCACAAAAGGGCATTCATTTTCTCTTTAGTCTCACCTTTGAGGCTATCCAACAAAATGCCTAGTTCTTTTGCCTCACTATATTCCTCACAGGCATTTTCAACACAATCCAATAATGTAGGAGGATTAGTGACAATGGTTTTGGAGTTGGGAGAGCATACTGAAGTGGCTTTTTCCATGAGACATGTAGGTCGGATAGGCGCATTCTCATTGGGGGATTCAAATAGAGAGACCAATGGAGATGAGGCGGTAGCTATGGCAACATGGACCACGCCTACCACTTCATCTTCTCCTTCATCTCCGGAAATATAGGTTTCCAAAACCACCCCTTCTTGAACATAAAGATCCCTTGGCACTCTTCTAGCGAAGTTCTTGTTTTGTGGAGCCTACGAACAAGCTTTCCTTCATTTTCCTCTCTTGGCTCAGAAGGACACTCCTTGACAAATTAATTTACACTTCCACAATAGTAGCATGTCCTTGGTCGCTCCCCCTTCTTCTTGTAGTTCTTGTTTCTATGGGATCTTGGAGAACCAGCCTTATGAGCTTCCCATCTCTTCCAATACCCGTGCATGGAGAGAGCAATACACTTGTGAGCACCCGTGTAAGTGTCCTCATAGTCCTCCTCCTCGTCATCATCCTCTGAAACTTCTTCAATTCGTGCAATCTCCTTTGACTTCAAAGCTAGGTTGGGAGATTTTCCCATTCCTCTTGAGCGGGAAAGAGCATCATCCTCACTCTTGTGTGATAGGGATATGGCGATGAACTCACTAAGAACACCAATGGAGTTAAGGGAATTTTAGTCCGCTCTTGTCCGGATGCTAGTGGAGAGGTTCTTCTCGAAGGGTGTAATTTCTTTGATAAACTTCCTCTTTATCCACTCATCGGAGATTTCTTCTTTTCCAAAGTCCCTCAATTGATCGGAAAGGGTGACAACTCTTCTATATAGCTTCTCAGGAGACTCATCTTCTTGCATAATGAAGTTCTCGGACTTGTCAATGGCAACATCATACTTGGATGATTGTATGCTAGCATTTCCTTGAAACAAAGTATCAAGCTTGTCCCAAGCTTCCTTGGCGGTCTTGCAAACACGGATGTGAGTGAGGTGCTCCCTTGGGAGAGCCTTTTGAATGATGAAAAGGGCGGTCTTGTTGAGTTGGGATTCAACATCCTCCCTAGGATTCAAGTTGCTTGCGTCGTGGGGATGGAACCCATGGAAAACACTTCTCCACAAGGCGGTGCACGAGCCGGAAATATGTGACTCCATCTCAAACTTCCAAGAAGAGAATTCATTAGTGTTAAGCATGGGAGGAAGTCCAACATTAAGAATGTGTGGCATGGAAACAATTGGATGAATGGAGTCATAGTTTTGAGGTGGTGGAACTCTTGAGTTGGACCCCGAACCATTAGCCATTTGAGACTTGGAGCCTCCGGAATTTTCCTTTGCCTTAGCCTTTTGGGGGAATTTTGCCTCGGCTTTGGCAATGTTTTCTTCGATTTTGATATTGTCCAAAATAGTTTCCTCTTCCGAACTTTCCTCATCGGAAACATAGGGAGAATTCACGGGCCCCTTAGGTTTGCCCATCATGTTGTCCAACATCTTTTTGATGGAGGAAACCTTCGAGAAAACACTAGAGCTAACCTTGGAAAATTGGGTTTGGATGGTTCCAACCGTCATGTCTAGGTTAGTTATAGTCTCGTACATTTTGAAGAGCTCCTCCCTAGAAGATTCAGGATCATCTCCGTTGGCCATAATTCTCTTAGGCGGTTAAGCCCGATATAAGTGCCGAGGCTCTGATACCAATTGGAAGTACAATATGGTCAACTAGAGGGGGGTGGATAGGTGACCTACAAATTTTAATTCTTTTTCACTTTTAGATAGGCTTTAACAAGTAAAAGGCAAGGTTGTCTATATGTGCAACTAGATGAACACCCTAGGTGATAATAAACAAGTATGCAACGAAAGCAATATGCAAAGCACAAGATAACCACAAGTGTAAACAAGGATGAGGATATGTTTCCCGTAGTTCATTTTCAAGAAAAGTACGTCTACATTGGAGAGGTGGGGAGCCACCTAGGCGCTCCTCAACAGCACAGATGTGCACACCTTGTTCTCCTTGAGCTTCTCCAGTGAGGGAGATTATCGTTTCCACGATGAGGTCAACTTGAAGGCGTTGACCAAACCTTTACACATGGTTGAGGATACTCCACATGTGATTTGGAGGCTCTCAACGATCCCAAGCTTCTTGCAACAAGGTGGAAGCTACAAGCACTAGGGTTTCTGTAGCACGATAAGGAAACCAAGAGATTTTACAAGATCCCAAGGGGAAAAGTAGCGGAAAACGATTTGTGGCTTGGTAAAGATGTAGATCTAGGCCTCTTCCATCAAATCCTTGAAAGGCGTCGAGTTTGGTTGGTTGAGGAGGGAGATATAGGCGTTTTGAGCTCTCAAACAATGGAGGAGAGAGAGGAATGGATGAACTGCCTGTCTAGAGGAAGAAGACATGTATTTATAGCCTCCTCCGAATTCTAGCCGTTGCTGTCTTCTAGGGCCAGAATATTTCGATATAAGTACCAGGAATTTCCGGGGCAATGGTCCGGATCTTTCCAATAATCCGGGGGCGGATATTTCAATAATCCGGAATGTTCGGCCCCTGTTTCTTCGCACAAAGAGGACGCGTCGTTTCTGCCCGCTCTCTAGAATGGGGGCGGAAATTTCCACCAGAAATTTCCGTGCAAATTTCCGCCCCGGCATCCGAGAGCGGGCAGTTTGGACGATCAGTTCCTTAGCAGCTGGTCTGCAAACAGGCCTAAATATTCTGGGGGCAGGCCCAGAAATTCCGCCCTTTAGGGTACCGGAAATTCCGGTCTTGCGTCGTGAAATATCTGGCCTCCAACAATGTCAACCGTTTCAGAATTTCCTGCCTGAGTTTTTCAATAGAGTTTGCTGCTGTTCTTGATAAAGACTATGATCCCAACTGTGAACACTTAGACACGAGGTTAGTGGAATGACCGTGTTGTTATCACCACCAAAATCATTAGAGGAGACATGCACTTTCAATGGGCCCACTCGGTATTCTTGATATCCATAAGTTCTGCATACAATGCATGATGATGATACATCTTGTGGGATATCATAACCCATTAATGAGAAAAAGGGAAATTACCGGGTTGACAAGATAATGGTATATGTGAACTAGAGATTGTTTCACGGCAATACCAGAATCCATAGTCTCGAGTAAGTTTGGTATCGTGAGTAATGGAAAAATTGTATAATGACCAACATATTTAGCAGTTTATTCGTATAGTATGTGGGAGTCAATATGGGCGTCCATGGCCCCGCTATTGATTATTAAAAAGTAAGAGCTTTTAGTTTCATATCCATACACTATCAAATCTATAGGGAAAACACATTTAAGTTAGGGCTTATTTTTGTGTATATCCGTAGGTCCGGATCAACTAGGAGTATCATCGGAACGTTTTTGTGGGTGATAGATATATTTTATATATCAGACAGAATTTATATTGAGGGCAATGGATGTACCCGAGTTACTACAGGAATTTATTCTAGAGTTGTTCTGAGAGAGAAATTGAGGTTGCACGCTTTACGGAGCAAGTGCAGTGGGATATGAGATGTACCAGGTTGTCAAAAATATATTTCTGACATCGTTAGATAATATCGATGATTTTATCTAAAAGGTTCATAGGTTTTCGGAAGATGTTTGGGCAAAAATCTGAGAAGGGAGGAGTGCCGGAGGGGGGCATGAATGCCCCTCATGGCCGCACCTAATTTTAAGGGATGACATGTGGGCCCCAGGGGCATCAAAAATTGGTACTTGACATCCGGCCATTTTTCCTGAGTTTAATTGGAGATAAAAAGGAGAAAGTAAAAGGGGAAAAGGAGAAAGGAAAGAGGGAGGTGGACTTGGACTGCAAAGGAGTCCCATCCGAGTTGGGCAGGGAGAGGGGTGCGGTCACCTCCTTGGTGCGGCTTGCTCCCCTCCTAGCCCAACTAGGACTCCTCCTCCACCTTTGGTATGTGTCGGGGGGATGATCCCCGGGTGCCGCAAGAAGTCGGAAAGGAGCAACCGGAAGATCGTGCTTCATACGAACACGCATGGCTAAGCGCGTACGAGCGTACCCCGGATCTCCATCCGCCCGCCTGCCAGCTGGCTAGCCCGATGAAGGCCCCAATCGGGTGATCGCAAAGTCAAACAGTACGAGGTATGGCGAAACACGCCAAACTCCCTAGGCCAACGCAGACCACAATGCCTCTCTACATCACGTAGTACACCTACTCTCCGGCTGTTCGGGGTACTTGATACGTCTCTAACGTATCTATAATTTCTGATGCTCCATGATCATATTATGTCAATTGCTACTTGTTTTCTCCCTTATTTATAGCATTCTTATACGTTTTCCGGGACTAACCTATTAACAAGATGCCAAGTGTCAGTTCCCTGTTTTCTGCTGTTTTTGGATTCAGAAAAGTTGTTCTGGAAACATTCTCGGAATTGGACCCCACAAAGCCCGAAGTGCCTATTTTCCTCGGAAGCATCCAGAACACCGAAGAAGAGTCAAAGATGGGCACCACGGGGGCACACCATAGGGTGGCGCGCCCCCTGGTCGTGCCAACTATGGGTGTGGGGCCCCTGGACCTCCACCGTCTTTGCCCTTTCGCCTATTTAATCCCCCCAGATGGAAAACCCTAAATACCTAATAAAAAATCCCCTAAAAGTTCCGCATCCACCGTCACCGTCAACCCTAGATCAGCGGGTTCTGAAGCTGTTTCCGGCACCCTGCCGGAGAGGAGATCATCACCGGAGGCTTCTACATCACCATGCATGCCTATGGAGTGATGCGTGAGTAGTTCATCCTTGGACAACGGGTTCGTAGCTGTAGCTAGATGGTTGTCTTCTCCTCATATGCCTCCATGTTTAGATCTCGTGAGCTGCCTATCATGATAGAGATTGATCTTATGTAATTCTATATGCTGTGTTTGCCGGGATCCGATGAATATTGACCGTATGCCATGTTGATTATAGTCTTTATTTGCATATGTTATTTGTGATCTTGCATGCTTTCCGTTGCTAGTGGTTGCTCTGGCCAAGTAGTTGCCAGTGACTCCAAGAGGGAGTATTTATGCTTGATAGTGGGTTCATGCCTCCTCACCACCTTGCTCGAGTGACAAAAAAATAAAGGGGGAGGATGTGTTGTTTCCATTAGGGGGAAAACAACGGTGAGAGTGCCCGCATGCATAATAATTGCTTACATTACACACTTTGTTTAATGCAGTTATCTGTTGCTTGCAACTTAATACCTTAGGGGATTCAGATGATAACCTGAGGGTGGATTATTAGTCATAGATGCAGATGGATTTCCGTCTATGTACATTGTTGTAATGCCCGCACTAAATATCATAGTAATCATCATGTTATATTGTGCACTATGGTGCAACCTCTATTTGTCAATTTCCCAGCTGTAATTTGTTCACCCAGCATGCTATCTTTTATGGAGAGACACCACTAGTGAACCTATGAATCCCGGTCCATTTTCCACACTGTTAAACAAACCAAAACAATTTCCTGCTCTCTTTACATACTGCAAGCATACATCATTTTCCACACTATATGTCTAATCTTTGTTTTCAGCAAGACCGGTGAGATTGACAACCTCACTTTACCATTCGGACAAAGTATTTTGGTTGTGTTGTGTGCAGGATCCACAGTGTTGCTGACACCGGTGAAGCGCCATCACCACCTTCAGTGGCATAAACCTTCTAAAGGTCCTCTTTCTCCTACTGGATTGATAACCTTGGTTCTTAACTAAGGGGAAAACTCCTACCGATGTGCTCATCACACCCTCCTCTGGGGGTATCCCAACGAGTGCAAGATCTGCACCATCAAGGACTTCTTCTGGCGCCGTTGCCGGGGAGAAGGAAGTCTTCTGGCAAGGGGGGTCTCTCACTCTCAACCTCTTTATTTTATTTATTGTCTTGTTTTTATTTTTGTCTTGTTTTTCTTCTCTTTATCAAAAACACAAAAAAAATAGTTTACTTCATAGCTGTTATTTATTTGCTTGCTTTTATTCTGCTAAAATGAGTTCCTCTGAGAATACTAAGTTGTGTGATTTCACTAGCACAAACAACAATGATTTTATTTGTACACCTATTGCTACACCTGCTCCTACTGCTTCTTTCTATGAGATTAAACCTGCTTTATTAAATCTTGCGATGAAAGGGCAATTTTCTGGTATTAGTACTGGGAATGCTACTGCCCACCTTAATAATTTTGTTGAACTATGTGAGATGCAAAAATATAAAGATGTGTATGGAGATATTATTAAACTGAAATTATTTCCTTTCTCTTTGGGAGGAAGAGCTAAAGAGTGGTTGCTATCTTTGCCTAGAAAAAATATTGATTCATGGACTAAGTGTAAAGATGCTTTCATTGGAAAATATTATCCTCCTGCTAAGATTATATCCCTAAGAAGTGACATAATGAATTTTAAACAATTTGATAATGAACATGTTGCTAAAGCTTCGAAAAGGATGAAAACTATGGTGAAGAATTGTCCCACTCATGAACTGACTACTTGGATGATTATACAAACTTTTTATGCAGGACTGAATTTCTCCTCAAGGAACCTATTGGATTCAGCTGCTGGAGGTACCTTTATGTCCATCACTTTGGGGAATGCAACACAGCTTCTTGATGATATGATGATAAATTATTCAGAGTGGCACACTGAGAGAGCTCCACAAGGTAAGAAGGTAAATTCTGTTGAGGAAACCTCCTCTTTAAGTGAAAGGCTTGATGCTATTATGTCTATGCTTGTTAATGGTAAAGCTCAAGTTGATCCTAATAATGTTCCTTTAACCTCTTTGGTTGCTCAAGAAGAGCATGTTGATGTAAACTTTATTAGAAATAATAATTTTAACAACAAATCTTATAGAAATAATTTTGGTGGAAATAATTATAATCCCTATCCTCCTAATAGTGGTAGTGGTTATTCTTATGGTAGATCTGGAATGCCTAGTGAGGAAAGGATTGTAGAAGTTGAAAAGCAACTAAGAACTTTATGCAAATGCAATATGAACAAAATAATTTGTTTACTAAAACTATGGAAGAACAATATTCTATGTTGAGAACTATTAGCCAACAAATTGGAAATCTGAATAGAGAAATCTCTAGTTTGCAAGGTAAAATTTCAAGTGCTGAGATTAGTATTTCGGCCCTGTCAGAGGCACAATTTTCTTTGATCAATAAAATGGCTGCTAAAACTGAAACCATTTAAGCTAATCCTTTTTCTACAACCAATGCCATTCAAGTTCGAATTGATGATAATGTTAGGTTGATGGCTGAATTACGTGCTAGGTGGGAAAGAGAAGATGAATTGGCTAGAAAGAATAATATTGCTAGAGTTTGCACTATCACAACCACTAGTAAATCTGAAGCTCCAAGTGCTAGTAAACCTCCTACTATAAATGGTAAAGTAATTGGTGTTAATAAAGTCCCTACTCATTTGGTGAAACATGCTAAATTGCCTCAAATTGCTGAAACTGCTTGTAATAAAAGTGCTGAATTTTTTAGAGATGTGGGAGATAATGGTTCCATTACTTTTGATGATAATAATTTTGATTTTGATGATTGCAATATCTCTGAAGTTATTAAGTTCCTACAAAAGCTTTCTAGAAGTCCCAATGCTAGTGCTATGAATATGGCCTTTACTAAACATATTACCAATGCTCTCATAAAAGTTAGGGAAGAAAAGCTGAAACTTGAGACATCTATACCTAGGAAATTAGATGATGGTTGGGAGCTTATCATTAAGATAAAATTAAATGATTTTGATTGCAATGCTTTGTGTGATCTTGGTGCTAGTATCTCTGTTATGCCTCAAAATCTTTATGATATGCTTGATCTACCACCGTTGGAACACTGTTATTTCGATGTTCATCTTGCTGATAATGCTAATAAGAAACCTATTGGTAGAATTGATGATGTTCTTATTATGGTTAACAATAACCTTGCCCCTGTTTATTTTGTTGTTATGAACATTGAATGCAATGCTTCTTGTCCTATTGTTTTGGGAAGACCTTTTCTTAGAACTGTTGGTGCTATTATTGATATGAAAGAGGGGAGTATTAAATGTCAATTCCCCCTCATGAAAGGTTTGGAACACTTTCCTAGAAAGAAGATGAAGCTACCTTTTGAATCTATTATTAGATAAAGATATCATGTTGCTGCTTCTTCACTTGAAAATACTTGAGTTTCCCTTATATGCCTAGCTGAAAGGCGTTAAAGAAAAGCGCTACCGGGAGACAACCCGTTTTATTTCACTGTTCTCAACCCGTTTTCTTTTGTTTTATTTGGCGTGCTTTGCACCTGTATGTTGTCTATTTCCTTAGGAACCCCACTGTATCTTTTCGTTTGAGTTTTTGTTGAGCCAAGTAAAGCCTCTAGTGGAAAGTTGGGACTATATTTCAGATTTCTGCGCAGGAAACAGATTTCTGATGTCCACTGTTTATTCCGTAAAAAATCACAAAAAAAACAAAATGACCTGAGGTTTTTTGTTAGTAATACTGAGTTACATGCACAACTTTTCTTAGTTTACCACTTTTTGATTGGAGCAACAGAAGATTTTTTTTTTAAATGATCTTTACCTGTTGTCCTGTTTTTGACAGATTTCTGCCATTTGTCGCATTTGTATCTTAATCTCTTTCTTTTGTTGTTCTTTTGCGAAAAAGAGTTTTTAAAGAAGTTGTGATAGTAGCTAATGTGTTTTTGAGTGTTAGACTTGTTTTGAAACTGAACCATGTGAATTTGTTATTTCAATTGCACTAACGTTGCTAATGAAGATCGTGAGAATTTTGGTGTGAAGGAAGTTTTCAAGGTTCAAGAGAAGAGGATGATATGATGTGATCAAGCAGAGTGAAAAGCCTAAGCTTGGGGATGCTCCGGTGGTACATCCCAGCAAATTCCAAGAAGACTCTAGCGTCTAATCTTGGGGATGCCCAAGGCATCCCCTTCTTCATCAACAAATTATCAGGTCACTTGTAGTGAAACTATATTTTTATTCGGTCGCATCTTATGTGCTTTACTTGGAACGTCTTTTTTTAGTTTGTTTTTGTTTTTGCTTTCAGTTTGTTTTAACTTTTTTAACAAGCTTGGTTGGACCCCATCATTCTTTTATTGGAGAGTGACACGCTCCGCTTTTTCATGAGAATACTTTGTATTCTTAATCTCTGTCTAGCTGCTGCATTTATTTAGCTCCTATTTTGCATGCATCTCTTATTAGAGCTCTTAGTTTTAGTAGTGTTATGTGAGTACTCTCATGTTTTATTGTTGTATCATAAAGAGTATTTTTGTTAAAGCATGTTTTGTATGGTGCTTGTTGGGAGAAAGAAAACTGCTGCTGGAAGTAGAATTTATAACAGTACTAGTAGAAGCTTGTATAGACTGTGGCTAGAACTTTTTCATGCCATGCTAAATGTTATTTTAGTTTTAATGCCTTGTGGTTATTGAGTAGCATTATTAGCCTCAAATAGCTGAGAGTGTTTAATATGTATTGAAAGATTTATGAGTTGTTTTTTTCATAGTAAAGCATCAATATATGGTATTCTCTTTCGAATGATTTATTTGGTTGACTTGGCGCATGCTCACACCATGTTTATGACTACAAAACAGTCACAAATAGCCTCCATGACCACTTAGTTTTTAAACTTGTGATACTTCTTATGTTTTAATTAATGATGCTTATGTCGCTATGCATGATTATGGCTCTTATGCTCTCTTGATTTGTCGCTCCCAGTCTTTTTCTAGCCTCCACCTATATTGAGTATGAGATCTTATGTTTTAATTAATGATGCTTATGTCGCTATGCATGATTATGGCTCTTATGCTCTCTTGATTTGTCGCTCCCAGTCTTTTGCTAGCCTCCACCTATATTGAGTATGAGCTCTACTCGTGCATGCAAACTCCCTTAAAACAAAGTTTTTCCCATTGTGTACACCGTACCTACCTACATGTCGTAGTTAACTTCCACTCCAAGTAAATTGCTCATGTGTTAACTTTAAAACTTTCAAAATTACTCCTGCTTTATGTTCCTGTTTTTGCTCATGAGGACGTCAATAGAGAATCTTTATCTCACTTGTTGATAGGATTTCACACCCTGGACTAGTGGCTTCATCCGCTTATCCAAATGATAGAAGAGCAGTCAGCGGGGTGCCCATCCCCAAATTAATACAAACAAATTCTCTTCACTATTTTTGCCCCTGATTTATCAGTCAAAGCATAATTGTGTAAACAAAAGAGAGAGAGGGATGACCTTCTACACTAGATGCGCTCCTTTACCATGGGAGCTGCTCTTGTGAATCCAGTTGGCTTGTGACGTACTGTATTTTCTGTTTACCATTCGTTGACATTAGCATACATCTCCCAAAATATAGACACTCTTCCACGGTATATGATTTTTGGCAGGCACCGGAGGATTCGGTTAGCCATGGTTTGTGAAAGATGGATGGGAGGAGTGTCAAACTTTTAATACCTCTGTTTAATAAAATAAAAGCTCTAGCACATGAGTGATCCCTGCTTCCCTCCACGAAGGGCCTTTCTTTTACTTTTATGTTGAGTCTCCATCTTCTAACTTTATGCACAGTTGAGAGAGCAATTTTGACATTCTGAGTTCTATGTGCATTTGTCTCATAAACATCAATAATTACTCATAATGTGATATTATTTGTTCTTAAATTATTTGTTCTAGTCTTCCTCATGAACTTTGAAGGTGTCCTGGCATTTATGTTTTGCCCCACTCTTAAGGACGAGCGAAATATCACTTTTCCATGCTTTCTCTATACCTGAAACAAACGTCTACCTTTCTTTGCATTATTATTCATGATCCTTTATTTGAGATACTCTTCGTTATGCAAAGTAACTGCTATGCTTTATTATTAAAGTTT
Source organism: Alopecurus myosuroides (assembly GCA_028641055.1). NCBI lineage: Eukaryota > Viridiplantae > Streptophyta > Magnoliopsida > Poales > Poaceae > Alopecurus > Alopecurus myosuroides. The sequence goes on along the minus strand of CM054060.1, from coordinate 287,853,803 downwards.
GATTCATCATGTTTGTGTTTGAAGTTCTATGATCTCAGCGTGCATATGCTTTTACATTAGATTGATCAAGTTTATGTTAGTAGCATGTCACCTTAGAAATTATTGTTTTATCGTTTACCTACTCGAGGACGAGTAGGAAATAAGCTTGGGGATGTTTGATACGTCTCCAACGTATCTATAATTTCTGATGCTTCATGATCATATTATGTCAATTGCTACTTGTTTTCTCCCTTATTTATAGCATTTTTATATGTTTTCCGGGACTAACGTATTAACAAGATGCCAAATGCCAGTTCCCTGTTTTCTGTTGTTTTTGGTTTCATAAAAGTTGTCCTGGAAACATTCTCGGATTTGGACCCCACAAAGCCCGAAATGCCTATTTTCCCGGGAAGCATCCAGAACACCGAAGAAGAGTCGAAGACGGGCACCAGGGGGCACACCATAGGGTGGTGTGGCCCCCTGGACGCGCCAGCTATGGATGTGGGGCCGCTGGAGCTCCACCACCTTTGCCCTTTCGCCTAATTAATCCCCCGGATAGAAAACCCTAAAGACCTGATCAAAAATCCCCGAAAAGTTCCACAGCCGCCGTCACCGTCAACCCTAGATCAAGCGGATTCTGAAGCTGTTTCCGGCACCCTGTCGGAGAGGAGATCATCACCGGAGGCTTCTACATCACCATGCCTGCCTCCAGAGTGATCCGGGAGTAGTTCATCCTTGGACTACGGGTTCGTAGCTATAGCTAGATGGTTGTCTTCTCCTCATATTCCTCCATGTTTAGATCTCGTGAGCTGCCTATCATGATCGAGATTGATCTTATGTAATTCTATATGTTGTGTTTACTGAGATCCGATGAATATTGACCCTATGCCAAAGTTGATTATAGGCTTTATTTGCATATGTTATTTGTGATCTTGCATGCTTTCTGTTGCTAGTGGTTGCTCTGGCCAAGTAGTTGCTAGTGACTCCAAGAGGGAATATTTATGCTTGATAGTGGGTTCATGCCTCCTCACCACCTTGCTCGATTGACAGAAACGTGAAGGGGGAGGATATGTTGTTGCCATTAGGGAGAAAACAACGGTGAGAGTGCCCGCGTGCATAATCATTTTTTACATTACAGACTTTGCTTAATGCAGTTATCTGTTGGTTGCAACTTAATACCTAAGGGGGTTCGGAAGATAACCTGAGGGTGGATTATTAGTCATAGATGCAGATGGATTTCGGTCTATGTATATTGTTGTAATGCCCGCACTAAATACCATAGTAATCATCATTCTATATTCTGCACTAAGGTGCAACCTCTATTTGTCAAATGCCCAGCTGTTACTTGTTCACCCAGCATGCTATCTTTTATGGAGAGACACCACTAGTGAACCTATGAACCCCTGTCCATTTTCCACACTGTTAAACAAACCACAACAATTTCCTGCTCTCTTTACATACTGCAAGCATACATCATTTTCCACACTATACGTCTAATCTTTCTTTTCAGCAAGACCGGTGAGATTGACAACCTCACTGTACCGTTGGGACAAAGTATTTTGGTTGTGTTGTGTGCAGGTTCCACGTTGTTGCTGACACCAGTGAAGCGCCATCACCACCGTCAGTGGCATCAACCTTCCGAAGGTGCTCTTTCTCCGACTGGATTGATAACCTTGGTTCTTAACTAAGGGTAAAACTCCTACCGCTGTGCTCATCACACCCTCCTCTTGGGGTATCCCAACGAGTGCAAGATTTGCACCATGAGTACTCAGGCATGGGCTCGATCATACCCGCGTACGGTAGGCTGTACCTCTATGCAAACTAGCCGGTACCAGTCTACGGTCACCAGTACCCTCCGCATGGGCTCGAGGTACCCGGCGCACGGCTCGGGTACGGCAACATGGGCGTTCGGGGAGCCAGGAGAGGTTGCCAGGTACGCAGGGCTGGGCTCGACCCTACCGCAGTACGGCACCCGGATTCGGAGGGCGCAAGGACACGAGGCGTTTTTCCAAAAATCTCCCCGGCTCGTCTTGTACCAGCCGGCCCCCACCTGTAATCTGGCCAGTCCACCAGTAAATAAAAACTGGCTCAGCACCCCTAGAGGGGGATCGAAGAGAAACACTTCTCATCCACTTTCCCACTCACACACAGCTCTAGGAGAAACTTTGTAACTTGTGCATCGATGGTAGAGCGAAAGAAGCAGGAGTAGGGGGTTTTTCCTCATCGAAAGGGCCCTGAACCTGGGTACATCGTGTGTCTACAGGCTTGATACCCAATCCCATGCCAACGCCACCATTTTCTAGTTTTCCCCTTCTTTAAACACCATAGGAACACCTTTGGTGCTGCCGTGATTAACCCCACGACAGTATCTGTCCCTATCCTCCAACTATAAAAGTGCTGGTCTACGCTGAATTTTTTTGCCCTATGTAGTCCGCAAGGATCACTATGTAGATAACGAGGCATGCCCATACATGCAAGGACCAGGATCACGACTCACCAGATAGAGGATTCGATGTAGTCGTAGAAGAGTTCAGAACAATCGTAGATCCTCACAACTAGGCCTCGTTGCAAGGATGTCGCTAAGTCTTCCCTCGTCAAGGATCACACGTTTAATCCCTCTTATGGTGTGCACATGTACGCTCATGTCCACCTGTCAGCGCTCCGCCGTCGAGGACTTGGCACCCATGAAGAGAGACATCCTTCCAGCGTTGCCAATTGCTAGCTTTAATCAACTGTTATTAGAGCTATTATGAATCTGCAAGTTCTCAACACATGAGAGAGAAGAGATAATTAGAGTTAGGTCTAATCGGGAGGGTATGACTCAAAACCAAATTAGAAGAGGCTCTAATTCAATTAGAGGATCTCTAATTAGAAGCTCTAATTAGATCCTCTAATTCTACTAGAGAGAGAGGGGCTTGAGAGCCTATTGTGTGTCTTGCTACG